>JAHWXV010450204.1:0-21605 GCA_024586415.1 Phrixothrix hirtus
AAAACTGTTTTTCTGTATTTTACAATTCATAAAATAGTTTGTTATTGCCATTTTTGAATGTACTTTCTTATTGCGCATTTAAAAATTAAACAATATACAGGGTGTCCCATTTAAAAATAAGAAATTGATGGCATTTCCGGCTAAACCGAAAGTTACAGAAAATTGGCATTATGATCGATAAATTTTTTGCTCTTTAGTGTATACATATACCTAATTTGAAAAAAATCGCTTTACAGGAAACAGAGATATTTGACCGTTCCGGAACTTTTGGCGTACCCTGTATATAATTTATTTGTGCACCTTACCGAACTCTTTCTGCGAATCTAAGTGAATGGTTGTTTGGAGAGAAATTGGCTTTAAATTGTAAAGTTATCCAAGCGAAGGGCACAAGGGAAAAAGATTAATGTCACAAAATAATAATTTTGAGAAAAAGGAATTTAAAAGTCATACTTTTTTTTGTATTAATATCGGCATATCCTTACTGATGTTTAAACTATACAAGAAAAAAGGCGTTAGTACACTTAAACCAAAATAAACAAAGATGAACGTGAAATATAATGTAGCAAAAATATTGTTTTTTATGTTAAACAAAACAAAAATACAATCTATTCTAATACAAATAAATTTCTAACTTGCATCTGTTCGTCTTTTTTTCTCCATTGCTTCTCATCTTCTTCTTTATTCATCATTTTTCCTTACTTTCTGACCATGAAATAGTTCTTCATAATATCTTAGAGGTCGTTTGTCTTCACAAAAATGCTTTAAGAGTTTGAAGATCTTTCAATTTTTTTTATAGATATAGGAATTCAGTCAATATACTTTAGAGGGGGCATTTCAAATTCGGCTATAGGTAGATCTATGAACTTATCAAATTTTCGTTTAGGTGGGACAATTACTATTGTCAATAAAACTCCATTGTATGATTTATGATACTGCAGCATTCTAGAGGTTTCTTTGAAGATGACTATTTCTCTTATTCGTTGTAATTCGAAGGGATATGTTTTAAAAAAATACTTTTGAAGATGAGCAGTCCAAGATCAAAATGTTTCTTGGTTTTCATAGCTTACTACTTTAAAGGGGCTAGGTTTTATTCGCGCATTAACAAACTGTTCATTCCAGCCCGAGGGAAGTTCAACTATGACCATTTAATTAATCTGTTCCGTATTGCGGTCGCCCTCCAGATGACTATGTCCTCTACTTGGAAATATTATTTTAATGGTGTGTAAATGTTTGGTCTTTGTCACGTGCGCTTTTGGCTTTACGCCACAGCGACAGCACTGATGGCCCCTAGCTCGTTGGAGGAGGGTCGGTTCCCGACAAAGTACACCACTATCGTCCAGCGCGCTAAAAGGAAGTCAAGATAGTGGAAAAGACGGCGCGCCACTACTCCAGAAGACCGCTCAAAGTATGGGACTGTTCTAGGAATAGATAGAGCAGTACCCGCTTTTGAAAATGTCACCGAACCCTATCACGCGTTCGGAAATTACGTTTCTCTGTCACACTTCTGGCACGATTGAATTTTTAATCGACACATACGTAAAAGAAACGAGTCTATTGTGTTTTGTTTATCCGATTAAAAAACCAACCAACTTATTTACTTTTCTTTTGAGAAAGTAAAATTCTATCTTCCGTTTTTGTCAACAACCCCGTTTCTAAGAAAAAATCCACGGCGGCAAGTTAAGGAAAAAAGATTTTGTCCTTTATTAGCGGAACGCCACCAAAATCTGACATCTTATGAACATTAAAATGCGTTAGTAGCAATAACGTACAATTCTAATTTTGACCAGTGCATGAATTACAAACAATTTCTAATTACTTCACATTACTGTTCAAATGATTTAATATAAAAACAAACAGTATAGATACCATTTCATCTGACCATTTTCTGCTGCAGTCTCTGTATATGTGTAAAAGAAGACCTGTTTCAAAGGCAATTTTAAAAAAGTGATACCAGAGGAATATTGTAATAGTTGATATCTTTAAAACAATGTTATTGATCAGACTTAATGTAATTACTTTACGTTTTAAAACTTTCAAAACAGTTTTCCCTAACACTTTTTTCTTATAATTAATTACCTAAATGGCCAATTACATTGTCTTAGAAATTTCAGCTATATTATTACAAATTCTTTTAGTACCATTTTTGTGAAATTGCCTTCGAAACTACAAATAATTAAAAATGTTAAAGTACAGATTCATTTCTCTTAATTTAATTTTTCATTTTACAGTTTTTAAATCCATATTAATTGAATTACCTATGTAGATACTTCATTATTACATATTTGCACAATTTTATTAACATAAAAGCACCAATCAGTTAAACACAGTGTAGATGAGTACAATTTACGATTTAGTTCTTATTATTAAAACACTGGCTATTCAACGAAAGGCATCCAGTAACTGACATAATTTTGCATAATTTCATTTATCAAGATATCGGTCACTGACATTTAAAAAGGTGTATCATTTTACAGTCTTGTTTTTATGCGTCTGTTTCAAAAGTTAAAATAAACACGTACAATTCTGCTTTACTACGGAAATGTTTATTTAGTAAAAAACACTTACTCAATGATATTTGCCATATTTGAAAGCCTGTGCATAGTTGACTCGTCATTATTAAAAAAAAAGAATTTTTAGTATTCGTATTGCTTTTAGTTTTATGCTTATTGGGGTGTCTATAGGATCTGGTTTCATCCCTTAAAAGGAATGTTATATTATCTGAAACACCCTGTATATGAATGATACTCAACATTATTGTTGTTACTTTTCCTACTACAATGTCTTTTTGCTAATGCCAAGCAGTGATGTTGTTCCACGTGTATCTTTAAGCTGTTAAAGTGTTTATTTATAGTAATTTTTTCTTTCAGTGTAATTCTTTCAAAGCATTTTAGTCTTGCACAGTTGCAGTTAGTACCAATTTCATTATACAGTCTTAGCTTCTTTGTAGTATCACGCATATATGTATGTGTGGATTTTTATTAGAAGCCATCTTTCTAGGCTGGTCACATTCTGTACCACCCATCGCACTACAGGTACCTATGTAAATTACATTTACTTCATTCTTCAAACAAAAAGGTGATCATGCATGCAGAGGTAGTAAATATCACTCCTATTCATTGGATTTTTATCTTTCTTTCCCAGTAATCCGTGGACATTCATTGTTCTTCCTCTGCATCATAGAACTTTATATGTTTGTAGCTTATTACTCTCATTCTTTATTATTTATGTGATGAATGCAACAAAATTAATGGTTTGGGTCTACCATTTGACCTAATAATCCAACCCTACAGTTGAAGGTAAGATTATTATATCACCAAATCTGGTCACAGTAGCAGAATTTCTTATAGAGCTAACCATCAAAATTTATCCCAATATCACCGCAAATACCTTTAATACAGTCAGAATATCTCTTTGAATTCAAGAGATTGCAGTTTCCCCTTAAGGTTTGCTTTGTCATGACCATTAATAAAGCATAAGGGAAGACACTGGAAATGGCCAGAGTAGACTTGAGAGATAGTTCTATTAGACCTGTTCAAGAGTAAGGGTGTGAACAGTCTGGTGGTTCTAGCACATAAGGGTAGTACCACAAATGTGGAATACAAAGTGGTCCTTAATGAATAACTAACTAAAACTGCACATTTGTAGGCCCAAATATGGTAAGTAATAAAAGTTTCATATGTGTCAAGTAGTGACTTCCATGCAAGCAAAAGCCATGGGCAACAGCTAGTAGATATTAATAATAATCAACATGAAACTGAATGAGAAATTAAGATGTAATAAGTGCACCGATATCAGAGTTTAATTATTAAGTAAATTCTTGTACAAGGGTCACATTAAATTTATTGAGAGTAAGAAACATGAATAATCATTTGTTTAGGTATATTTTAAATATCAAAGTAATTCCCTTCAGCAATAATACCCTTTACTGTTTCTTACTCCCATTGCTTAAAAGTCCACAACTAGCCTTCTTTTGGAATACTAGCAAAATATTCGTTCACCACATTTTCGCTTCAAAAAATTTGGAAGTCCAAAAATTAGTTAAAAATCATGTTAGTAAATCCAAAGAGCAAAGTGAATGTGCTACATATAAGTGTTACCACATCCACATCACAAAGTGAGCTTCTGCTCACGTTACTTCTGTATTGTATCTGCAAAAAAATATTTTGCTAAAATTTTTTGAAAACATGATTTAAGTGAAAAAATTTTGTGCCTGTGTCTATTTCTTTCGAAGGGATTATTTTGATGAAATTTTGCTCACATGTAGAACTTGACATAAGTATGTATTGTTGTTGTAAAAATTCCCCCCAGGTGAAGGAAGGTAACTTGAGAATTAAATCAGTTAATTTTGATGAAAATCGAATTGTCAGAAAATATTAATAAAGGTTCATAGACATATTTTTGGAAATACTGCTTACGGAAGCTATGCGTATTCAAAAGTCTAAAATTGCAATATGGAAGTTTTGATTCAATTTGCAGTACTTTTTTCGGAACCAAAACCTGGACAGTCAAGGATGCATATATGACGACACATTGTCATGATTGATCCTATTCTCAGGAACATTGCTAAATAACTTGTTAAATGAGTAACCTTAGTGCATATCAAATAAATTAAAAATAAAGTAAATTTAAAATGGACATATATTCATAAAGCAAGAGCTAAGCAATTTCATAAAATAATGAAAAAGGACAATCAACTTTCATTCTATTAATTTTATATGATAAGCACTGAGTGCAAACGGTCACTGTTTTACACATGGATGGAATATTAAGCAAAAAGGGGAACTGTGGAAATTTCATTACCAATATTTTGTTTTTTTAAAGAACAAGCATTTCACGATAACATCGACGATATCTGATTTTTTACAAACCATTATGGTGGCCAAAGTAATATATTTTACATACTGATGAAATAGCTCAAAATTTTGCTTCATCCTCAATTCATAAAATTTCAGTTATATTTCTCATTATTATCTTGCTGCTGACAAGTTATCTGAACAAACACAATAAATACTGGGTAATTTTATTTAATATAGGTACAGTTTTTGACATTAAAATGCATTGCATTAAGTTGTTTGAAAAATGTCAAAGGAATAAGTTTAGTGTGTAAAATTCATATTAAAAGAAAGACAATTAGAAACATTATTGCAAAAACTGAAATACTATATCGAAATAATGATACTTACAAAATATTTGAACCTATTTTAAAGCCATGAAAGCAAATTGCTAAGATCAAACCACAAAAAGTATTCTTGTATAATAAAATTACAGATAAAGGGGTAAAAAGTAGGATAAAATTGCTAATATCACTTGCAAGTGAAAATTAGGAAGAAGATCCAGAACTTAAATGATTAGACCCTATACTATTAGTTTCAAGTTCAGGCAGTTCTATCAATAATAGCAACAACTCTAGCGATGGGAAAGATGAACTTAGTATGATATCTAGTTAACCTAGGTAGTTTTAAATTGCACAAAACAATTCTTTATTTCTATAGCAACTAGCAAGAACTTACTCGAAATTTCACTGTAAAATTTTACTACAAAAAGTTAACACATTGTTGTGTAATAAAATTTCTAAACACTCGGGTCGACCGAAATTATAAAAATTGATAAAATTAAGTATCGTGAAATCACTAAGTACCTGTTTTTAAAAGGAATAAGTGGTAAAGAGATTAACAAAGCTATGTTTAAAATGCTTGGTGAATTCTGCCCTTCATACATAAAAGTAAATATTTGACAGATGACGAGTGCTGGAGAACTAATATCTGTGTTTACTTCAGCAAATATTGATACAGTTCACAACATGATGCTATCAGATCATTGAATTAGGATAAAACATTATGTATATCTAAATATTTCATTTCTGGTCTGAATAAAATCTGATAAAAAATTTTATCAAGATGGATTCTGAAATATTTGAATGTAAATCAAAAGTGACCAAAAGTTAAAGCATCGCACTCTATGCTTGCCCATGTTTTATTGTGGATGAAAGAAACCAGTCTAAATGTCGATGGAATAGAGTCACTCTGGTTTTACAAGGCCGAAGAAGTTTTGTGCCCAGAAATTTTCTAGAAAACTTCTTTGCTTAAATTTTTTGTGATACCTGTGGAGTAATAATCATTGATTACTTGGAGAAAGGCAAAATAATAATTGAGGAATACTGTTCCACTTACTAAGAACTTTTTGAGAAAAAAGTATTGAAAGAGATGTAGTAAATTGACTAAAGTTATCTTGTTTTTGTAAAGTAATGCACCTACAGTCAAGTCACATATTACAATGAATATGAATTATAAGTTCAAACTGCCTGAACATCCCTCTTTTTTGCCAGATTTGACTCTTTCGGAATATAATCTGTTCCATCAAATGAAAAGTGTTTGAAAGGGCATACATTTTCTCTGAACAAAGAAATACATAGTAGAAGATATAGAGGCTAATAGTTAAAAATTATGCAGAATGGAAAACTCAATTTTAACAAAATATTATAAACATATTGAAGCAAATAAATGATGAAGATTATCCTATAGGGTGAAAGTTTAAATTCTAAATAAATAACATAATTTATTTATTTAGAATTAAACTTTTGTGCTACCAGGATAACCTTCGTCTTTTATTTCAAAAAATTCTTATACTTCAGCACTAGATGGCTCTGGCTTTATTTATTAATATACTTTATATTAAAGTAAAGTCTCAGCCCTGACTGATGTAGTGGTTAGTATGTTTACCTCTATACCCAAGGGATGCGGTTTCAAACCCGATCGAGGCCAGTAAATTTTTCAGCGGAGAAAAATTTAAAAAACATGCGCTCTTCTCAGATAAGGAAGTAAAATCGTAGCTCTAGTGTCAATGTGATGTTTGGCAAGCTAAAAATCCCTACTGGTGGTGGAACTCCTCCAGATTCAGCAAAATTCTAGCAGGCATGATAAAATAGCTATATAACAGTTCTAGTCTGAGAGGGCCAAGGGAAATTCTGCAACCCGATCCCTCAGCCACAAAAACAGACAAACAAACAAACAAACCAAAAATCTTATTTATGTAATAATTAAAACACACAATGCTATTTATTTTCTGGTTAATTAATTTTAATATCCTGATATTGATATTCCATTTGATTAATATTCAATACTAAATAATTAAATTCTAATAGTCTATTCAAAATTTCTCATCAAAAATTAATAATTAAATAAAATTTTTGAATTTACCAAATAATTTAATTTTTTTGCCGTAGGTCTTCCATATTTGTGATGAAGGAAGGAAGCTTTCGTTCTTGTGTCCAAATGGTACGATATTTCGACAAGCTGATCTGATATGTGACTGGTGGTTTAAAGTCAACTGCACCACATCTCCACTTTTATATGAAGAAAGTGCAGAAGTATTGCAAAGAGAAAATGCTAAACGAAAAGAGCAGAGACGACTTTATCAGGGTACTAAACATGGAACATTTTCCAATAATGAAGATTATGATTATACTTCTAGAAGTCATAAAACACCATCTCATTTTGTCACACCGTCGTACTCTGTCAAATCAACTTTAAAGACAATCGAAAATCAAATATCAAAAAGTCCCGATAGGAGAAATTTTAATCTTCGTACAGATCAAAGACTAGATTCATTTGGAAATGGTATAAAGGAAAACAAACCAAAAGGTGAAGTTCAAAGACATTTTGATTCGTTTAAGCAACCACAAAGGCAGAAAGAAGACAAATTCCTGAATTTCAATGCTTCTTTCAATAATACTACCAAAACAATCTCTGACACAACAGAGCAAGTTCCAATTAATAAACCTGTACATGCAAGTTTTAATTATTATAACAAAAATAACAGTCGTAGGGGTCAAATTAAATTTAATACTGAGAAACCACCTCAGTCTAATCAAAATACTTTAACGAACTTCCATTCTAATCAAAGCTTATTTGTGAAATTGGAAAGTAAACCCAATGCAAATGCACTACATAAGCCTATTGATAGAATCGCTTTTGAGAAAGCTTTTGAATTAAAAAACAGATCAGATTTTTCTCATAATACGAAATATTATCAAGAGGAAACTATGTCTTCTACACAAATTCAAAATCAAACTCTTACTTTCACAACATCTAAACCTCTTAGGGTTGCGTTAGATCAAGCATTAATCAATGGAAATAGATTTGGTATAAGTACACCAACAAAAGTAGATGGCCGCATTGATTTTTCTGTTAATGGAACTAAGTTAGCTGATACACAGAAGAATATTAGTGCTAAGTTTACAGAAAATCTCACATTAACTACAAGGAATGAAAATCATCAATTTAGCACCAATTTTCCTGAGAAAATTAATAATAAGTTAAACAATTATGGTTCTTCTACAAAATCATATCACATAAAAGCAGAAAATCCTGTAGTAATATCAAGAACATCTTTAGGGAACGGAAAAGAAAAAATCAAATTTAGTATAAATTCATATGGTTTATATAATATTTCCAGTGTAACTGAGCAGTCTATAGCAAGCACACAGCGAAGAGAATACATAACTAACCCTATTTCCGCTGAAACTCAAGAACTGCAGGAAACTGCATCATTTGCAAAGAATAATCATAATTACTTACAAAGTACTACAAAGATGTATCCTAACCATAGAGAAATATATTCTGAAATTAAAGATCCAAGACAATACTACGAAAAACCATACAATAAGTTACCACAAAAACCTTTTTACGGTTCATCCACAAATCCTCAGGTTCTTTCAACTGTTCCAGTTACTTTTCAAGTTAACAAAGTTACTACAGAAGGAAATTCTGTAAATTATAGGAATTTTAGAAAGGAATCATCAACAGAAAAATTAATTGAGGGTACAACCAGGCCATATAGTTCGATTTCAACAAGCGGCAATACGTATATTCCAAAAACTACCCTTCAAGTGAAAGGTAAAATTGGTTTTACACCTTACAATCCAAATGAATATATAGGAGACGTTGATCTCAATTTAAATTCAGTATCTTCGACCCTCCAGCCTGAACATCAAAATAAGGAAAAGTTCAATATCTACACCACTCCATATTTTTCAAACAAAATTGAAAAATTAAATCAAGAATCGACAACACCAAGTTTTGCAAAACATAGTGACAGTCCTGTTGTTAAACTTAATATAATATCCTCAACTTTATTACCATACAATAATAAAACTGATTCTCGACAGTTGTATGTTATTAAAACAACACCGAAAGACTCTCCTTTTGTACATATATTCAGTTCTAGGGCAACAGCTTCCCCAAATCCACTTGCAATTTCTACAAGTCAATTGTTACCATCATTAGGCACAATTACACATTCTAACATCAACGATAATTATTACCAACATTTTCTAAAAGTTACTAAAGCAATACCATCAACTCCATCTCCATTTATGGTTAAGTCTAACACTAAAGCTACTTCTCTATCTCAATCAAACACAGGTACTTTCAGTACTAATTTTGAAAAAGCAGTCACAAATACGATTCATCCACAAGTTAAAAGTGACTATACAATTACGACGATAGCACCGACCACAATAGAAATTCCTAAAGATGAAAAGCTTCACTCAACTTTAACCACGAAAAAATGTGGATTTGAAGCTACCACTCCGACAATATCAATATCTGAAACTACAACACCCATAGTTCTTCATACACCCTTCTCTACTATACTGCAGCCTAAACCATTTTCAAATCCAAGACAGCTTTCGTTGCCAATTCAAGATTCAATTTCTCCTTCTTTAATTCCTCCAGTGTATCCAGCCTATCAACTGTCTTCAGCAAGTCCATTTGCAACTTCTAAAATTGATAATAATGAAATTTCACAGAAACCACTTAACCCCACCTTGCCGACACCATTTTCAGCATTTGCCAACCAATATCCTACCGATGAAAATCTAAATAATATGATAAACACACTCATGGAAGTGGTAAAAGAAAAATATGGATCAGATTCAAGCGAAGATGATTTTAGCACTTCACGACCAGGTTTACTTGTTCCACCGTCAGCAGGTCCTAAAAGTTTACATTCTCTTGCCGTTTACTTTGCAAATGCACTCACTAATTCAACTGAGCAGATATCTGATAGTGAAGAAGACTTAAAAACAAACTCAGCTTCTACCTATGTTCAAAATGAGAAATTTATAAAATCACTTCTGACGCATATGACTTCGACAAATTACGATAATTTGTTTAAAGAAAAGGACATTACAACAACAACGGAAACTGGTTTTAGTATTAGAAGTGGTATAAATGAGAAAGAAAGTGATTTATTAAGAGCAGACAGCAAACACCCAGCAGAGGGTCCTGAAGTACGACATTTGGCTCGTGTATTTACAGAAGCTCTTTCTGCTTATCTTGAAGATCCAGATACATTTAAAAAAGTGCTGTATACTGTAAGACCTACAGAACCTCCGAATATTAAAGAGACAGTAACAGAGAAAGATGAAGATGAGGTACTCAATTATTCTGATTCTGATTTGAAATATGATCATCCACGTCTCCTTACCCGGCCAACAACATTACCAGTAAATCCAACTTGGGGATTTATTTTGGCACCAAATGACACAGATGCTAGTTTTGAATCTCGTAATTCAATTAGTGGTGATACAGAAAATTTACAAAGTGCCGACAGTCAATCCTTTGTATCACATTTTAATAATTTTGCACATGATTTTAAAATTCCATATACCACCACTACGCCTGATTTTAATGAAACCAATGAAGGAAGTATTGGTGCTACTACTGTTTTGCCCTTTTCTGAAGGTGATGTAGACAATGATTTGAAAAATTTACCTAAAAATCATTGGACTACATCATCTGACGTTGCTAAGTTGTGGCAAACGACTCTTTCGGTTAATCCTGTTGCACTTAACGAGAATCTTGAGTCTGCAGAAGAGGAAGACGTAGATACGTCTAGTACTCAATACTACGGCACTACAAGTGCAGAAGAAAATTCTCAAACGATTAAACCCCATGACATTCAGTATGAATTGAGATCACTTCCTAAAATTGATTTAAATTCTACCCAAGTTCATGGAATTTTAATTGATTTTATGAGTGCTAATAAAACAGACGGTTCTTTAAGGCTGCAAAGGATATTGCAGAAGCTCAATATTACTCAAGAGGAATTCCTTATGAAAATGAAGGAAATTGAAGGCAACCCTTTGACTAGACGGCTAATTTTACTTCTTATTAGTGAATGCAGTTCGGATCGACAAAAGCAGTTAGAAACAAGATCAGTTACAGGTGAATCTAAATTTGAACATATAACTGAAGGCAGTGGTTTACATTTAGGTGCCCATGTTAAAGTTACCGAGTCTAACATTTTTAAACGAATAGTAAATCCAGATTTAAATGAAGATGATGAAGACACTAGGGCGTTGGAGTTATTGAACTCCCTCTATGTGATAGCTTCCAAATTTGGAAAATAACTATTAGTATTAAACTCTAGTTTAGAAATCATGTGCTCATATATTTTTTAGCTGCCTTCAATTGATAACATTTAGTATTAATAGTGTGATACAGAATAACGAGTGAATGAATCCGATTATCCATTCTACTTTATGGAGGATTAAGTTTTTTTGTTTATTTATACATATTTGACTTAAAACGCAACATTATATTAAATGATGATTATAAATATAATTTTGTGTATTATTATGTTATTATAGAAAGCTATGGTACAGAATGTTTCAAATTCGAGGTAGTACATTGGTACTTTGGTTATTATTAAAGATAGAAAGGCAGTTAAAAAGGAAATTTTTAAGAATTCATGCCTATTTTGATGATGTGTTCAAATTTGACTTAAGCTGTTTTCATTCTAGAGATAAATGCAGAAACTGAAATCATGTATTTTTTTGTTATTTGTCATATCTTTGTAATTTCAAGATTTTATTTTTATGACCTTCATGTCTAAGGTTCCATATTAAATAGCGTTTAAAACTGTCAAAATTAAACCTATTGTGTTCAAGCGCAATAAAATTCCTTTGCATCTAGCATTTGAAATATGCGAAACTTCAGAAGTTTAAAACGTGGCAAAAATTATAGGTGCTAAAGTCGCATAAAGCACTTTATTTTTAGTGTATGTAATTGTACCCCAAGTATTAGTAACTTTGAACAATTAAGAAAATGCTACAGTGTGAATAATTTAAAATGAGATAAAGTTCTTTTCGATCACACAAGTGAAATTTGAAGTAAATTATTTAAAGCAACTTTTGCAGTAGTTATACATAGAATTAAAAAAAATAAGTATTGCCCTTGCAAACTCATAATCCCTCATGTTGTAAATGATGAAGTTTTAGCTAAAAGTAAGATTTTGTTAATGGTATACTGAAAAATATCAGATAGATCTGCAATTTTCATCTAAAATGCTACATTAATAAATTTTTTAGTTTAGTTTTTAGGAAAACTAGTTACCCCCATTGTTTGTGTAAACCAGTAAATGATTTTTACATACATCAATAAGTCATTTCATTAGATTTTATAGTCTGCTATTGGAAAATTGTTATTTTTTAATTACAGATATTATTTTAAAAAATTTTATTCATTCTAATTCATGGTTGAAAAGGATTTTAATGGTAGATCAATGCAATATGGCAGACAGAAGAAAATTAAAGTTACTGTAATTATTTCAGAAATAAATAATGATGTCACAAAATGTTTAGTGCTACTTATATACTTTTGGAAAAGTATCCTAATAATGTACTTCTGAAAATGTGATTAATATAGAAATTGCAAGGATGGGCAAATTGTAAGACATGTACAATTTTGGTTTTTAGCATTTATCTCTAGAATAAAGATAGCTATGCCAAATTTGAAAAACCATTGAAATAAGCATAACATTCTGTAAAACTCATCTCATTTAATAGTCTTTTTAGATTTAATAACAGTCATATATGGATGTACTCCTTCAAACTTGGAATAGGTTTATGTATAAAACATAACTAATAAAAACATTTTTAATTTTTGTTATGATAGATTCTATAAAGTAAGAATTTCTAAGGTATCATTTTTAAATAACATTTGATATATTAAAAAAAAATAAGTTAGTTACTCACATTAGTGATTGCAAATTTATTGTGGCCTTCGTGCAATTTAATTTATATTATAGGTAATATAGGTAGCTATGTTATATAACCAAAACCTAATTATGTGTTAGCGCAATGCTCATCATACAATCTATATATACACTGCATAAAAGCAATAAAAGTACTAACACACAAAGACACCTGTTTGTTACGATTAGTATTTTTTTATTTTGAATAATACTAAGCAATGGTAATAGTAAATAATCATGATTGACAAAAATTGTTTTTTGAATGAAAAATACTAGGTGATATCTTGACATCATGAAAACATTCTTAAATAAAATGTAAAATCATAAATTTTAATTTATATCTATTAAAATAAATACTATTTCGTCTATTAATAAGGAATGTTTCAAAACTAATGTAAAAATGTAAAAAGTTTATTTTATTTACGATTATTAAATAAAGCATCTGTTATACATATGTATTAACTAATTAATATTAATGCATTATATAGTCTTATAATTTCAATACTGCATATGTACAATTCATTGTTGCACACATATGATTTTATGACAACAAAAGTGTCATTTCACGTTTTAGTATTAATGTTACCATTCATTTTAATTCAACATCAACTATATTAAAAAATGCTAGTAGATTAGTTAAATGATTGTAGATAAAATTTAACTGAATTATAATGACTATTACTACACTAGAATGAAGTTTATATCACTCAATTCTCCCTTGTAATCTTACTTCACATTCGTGTAATAATAGTCTGCATTATATACTTGTTAAATAATATATTATTATTATATATTTAAAGCAAGATACATTAATTAAAATAACAATGCATTTTTAAATTGTATATAACAATAAATGATATTGTATATATTTGTGTATATAAATACTACCTACTTGTAAAATTAATTAATATTAAAGGATAAGGTTTTTTAAATATGTGTTGACATTTTGAAAAAGAAATGTAAATTATTATTAAAATTTTGTATTGAATAAAATGTTATATTAAATTTGTTTTTTGTTCAATACTGCTTCATGTGGAAGAATATACCATAAAAATCATTTTTTGAATTAAGAAAACTATTTGATATATGTTACCATTAAAATATAAACTTGGATGTTTTGAAATAATTGACTACTTTTTAAATTTATAATAATACAAACTGGCATACAAATATTGAAAATAATGTGGTTCAACTTACCTGTTATACAATTAATCTTTGAATCCTGTAGCATGGAAGTCGTTAACTAACTTAAAATAGAGGGTGCTAGGTAACTGATTAGCTTAGAAAATACTTAAAAATTTTAATTAATCAGGACATAAAGCTAGAATAAGGTAAGGAATGCTAGCATATGATGGAGGGAAAAAATTGATGTGCTCAGGTGGTTTTGGTTACACACTGTTTTAGATAGCACATAAATAAAACAATTAAAACGCTAGTACCTATATATTGACCTCAAGCAATTAAAATAATTTATGCTTATTCAAAATTTAACAAATAAAATAATTTTGCATCGACACGATGAACTATATATTTCTTCATACAAAAATGTTACGTAATACTGCTTATTTTAAACATGTAACATTTAAAGCATATTTAAAATAAGCCAATAATTACACCTTGACTAAAATGGTACCTACATCAAATAATTTTGAAAACTCAAGTCTTAATTACCTAGAGATAATTAGGAAATAAAGATTAATTTAAATATAACTCCAAGCACACCGTACACAAACAAAGGTGACATAATTTGATATTTATATGTTTATAAAAAATTAAATTTACACAAATAGGAAATAACTTACATAAAAGTAGTCTAATGAGGTTAGGGCAATGATGGCAAACACCTTACTTGACAAATTAATTATAAGTGCTTTGTGTCTTAATCACTTGAGCCAACAATGAATGTCCGAAATAGGGAAATCAACATGACTAAAATATAATTTCCAAATAATACAGCATGAACAAAATGCAGCTTACAAATCTTCCTCAACAGGAAAGGAGGCTTTAATATTTAATGTTGCTTTCTGATACTATAAGCTATTTATAATGCGGCACAAATAAAAATACCAAACCACTATTTAGAGCTGCATTTGGCTAAAGTTATTAAATAGCTTCTAACAGAACTCCACAACCCTAGCTACATAATTGTAGTTGATTAAAACTTTACCAAGAAGCGAGATGTGTGTAGTGCTTGCATGCATTTTGATTCAAATTGTAAGTAAATTTTGATTTTAATTACCTTTGTTTTCTTTCTTTCTATTCATTGCATTTTAATAGTTATTTATTATAGAAGTGTTAAAAGTGATATGTAAGGAAATTTGCAAAACAAAACCATAAGCTGACTGCAAATGTACAGCTAAAATAAAATTACTCTTGACACAAATGTCAAGCAATATTTTATATACATCTGAAAAATGTTCCCAATTAGTAGTTTTGAAAATTGGAGAGAAATGAATATTCAAAATGAAATATGAGATATTATACATTTATATGCTTATAAAACAACTTATTGTGTGAAAGTATTTAGTCCAGTTTTGTATAAATTGTACCTTCAAATGTAAGCTTTGTAGGTTCAGTAAGCATTATTTTATTATTTCTGAAATTTATATTTCAAAACATTTAATCATTTTATAGTTTATCATAAATGGAAATTAATAATAAACATTTAAACAATTGAATTTATTACTCTCAATTTCAAAATTATGCATTAGTTTTTATTTTGAATGCGCTTTAAATTTAACAGTGTTAATTTTGAGCAAGCTTGTATTAAAAATGTCACTTTTAATGACGGATGTACAAATATATACAAAGAATATATTGTGTAAAACTGTTTAGTTTTATTAATTTTTTTGAACTTTAAAAACTTTTGTAAACAATTTGCATTTTGAGGTGAATTTATATTCAATATTGAACATAATCATCATTACATTTGACCCGGACTTTCTAGTTTTTGCCATCTTAATAAAGAGCTACCGCTAAGTTTTTTGCATAATAATCAAAACACCTATGCAGTCAATCGATACTGAAGATTTTCTTTTGTTTGAATAAATTAAGAAAGTTGTATTAATCACGGCATTGGGTAATATACTGAACTTGTACAGCAGTGTTAATATTCTTCATTGACTTCAGGCACAATTTGGATAAGATCATATTTCACATACTCAGGTATTTAAATGATGTAACTCATTCAAGAGCGGCCATATATGTGTAACAAACACTCATGCTTCAAGACCTCATACTGCAAAGAAGAGAACAAAGTCAATATCTATTAGACCAATTAGTTTACCACCTACAATTGGAAAAGCTCTTGATAAAATTTTAACAACATGTATTGAACATTATATTAATTCTAATGGGATTTTAATGAAAATTAATATTGTTTTGAGTCAAATCTACAATTTCTGTGATTTCAAAAGCTGTGCATTGAATTGAAGATTCAAAACAACGTAAAAATTATTGTGTTTTCATTACTTCAGATACACAAGGAGCATTTGATAATGCCTTTTATATTTTCTGAGTGCACAAAATGTAAAATTACAGCTGATGTTTTTCAATTGATTGAAAGTTATTTAGAATACAGATAAGCGGATGTACATTATAATGACAAATTAATATCATGCGAAATTCAATACGTTATCCACAAGGTTGTTGCTGTGGACCAATTTTATGGAAATTGAAGGCCTTTTTAGAGAAAGACTGTCAAATGGCTGCACAATGATAGGTTTTGCAGGTGATACTGCAGTAATAATATCTCCTCTACAATATCAAGTTTTAGAAAGTAACGCTAATCAAGCATTAAATACTTTACTTAGGTTTCAAATTATAAGTTACGTTTTAATAAAAGTAAAATAGAGGCAATTTTCTTTTAAAAAATAAAAAATCAGAATAATAATAATAATCTCTTTCTTCGGCAATCTTAGGAACTACACATGTATAATTACAGTGCCAAGAAAAGCGTCAGTAGAATCTAAATACACGCATCCGAACATAGAAACCAACTACTTCCACACAAGTGTTTCCCCAAAATATAAATAAAGATAACGAAATTGATAATTTCTATGAAATAGAAAATACATATGAAAATACCCAATATTTTAATAATTACACAGAAAATCCGGAATTAAATTATTATAATCAAAATGCTTATAATGCAGACATATATCAGTATCACGGAAGTTCATATCAAAAGAAATTACCTGCGGAATGCACCGATACGCAACCCTTCTACGAACAAGGATTACAAGGTAACAACAGTGAAATTAATCCAAGTGACCCCGATACGTATACGAACGTAAATTTTCCAGCAATTGCCTATCTACACATGATACAAGTAAACGCAACAGTCACTGACCTACCACATATTTTTATCCCACAATTAAGCGCAAACTTTTTAATCGACACTGGAAGTACGAAGAGTTTAATAAATCCCGAACTAGCACATAAATTTTACAATAAATATATTTACAAGGAAAACTTTAATATACATAACATTTCATACCATAAAGAAGTAGTTGAAATACCTATTTTTAAAATTTTTAATATAAAAGAATTCTATAAATTTTATCAATTTAAATTTTGCAATAGATATGAAGGACTGATAGAAGTAGATTTGGTTAAACAATTGAATGCGACCATAAATGTAAATAATAAACTATTAATAACCCCACATGCAAAAATTTCAATTATCTTCGACCCTGATAACTATAATGGGTAAAACGAATTTATAACATAACAATTGAAGCACGAGTACAAGTTGTTAAAATAACGGTAAAACAAAAAGACGGAATAGGAATTTTAAACTATCGAAACTTCGGCAACGGAATTGAAATGCCTAAAGCCCTAGTTAACGTAGAAAATAATTTTGAACTTAGCATCATTTTACAAATACTAACGAAGACCCAGTTAAATTAGAAATATCGGAACCAATAGAAATCGAACCCTTAAATTTAATCGAAACGAACTTCATACAGGAAACAGAAATTAATATACCCATAACTAAAGAATAAGATAACCTACTAAAACAGAACTTAAAAAACTTAAGATTACATCATTGTAATTTGGAAGAAAATGAGAAGATCAGAAAATTATGTTTTGAATATAGAGATATATTTTATTATGACGAAATCCCTTTAAGCTTTACGAACGAAATTACTCATAAAATAAAATTGAAAAACGAATCTCCCATTTATACAAAATCGTATCGTTTTCTCCAAATACATAAACAGGAAGTGTAGACCCAAATCGCAAAGATGTTAGATCAAGGAATTATTTAACCTAGCCGATCACCATGGTCAAGCCCGATTTGGATCGTACCACAAAAAATGGACGCATCAGGACAAAAAAAATGGCGAATTGTGATAGAGTATCGCAAACTTAACGAGTAAACAGTAGACGACAAATACCCACTAGCAAACATCATTGACATATTAGATAAATTAGGAAAGGCTAATTATTTTACCACACTTGGCTTGGGCAGTAAATTTCATCAGATAGAAGTAGACCCAGAGGATATACCAAAGACATCATCTTTTACTGAAGAAGTACACTATGAATTCAAAAGGATAGGATTTGGCTTAAAGAATGCCCCCTCCACGTTCCAACGCGTAATAAATAACGTACTGAGAGGATTAAAAAACGAAACCTGCCTCGCTTACTTAGACGATATAATAATCTTCAGCACATCATTGCAAGAACATATAGAAAACATCAGAGAAATATTTGATAGACTAAAAAAGAGTAATTTTAAAATCCAGCTCGACAAATTTGAATTCCCACAAAAAAACGTACAATATTTAGGACAAGTTATTACACCCGAAGGAGTTAGACCTAATCCTGACAAAATCTCAGTAATTAAAAAATTTCCAATTCCACGTACTCAGAAAGAAATTAAGAGTCTTCTCGGATTGCTAGGATACTACAGACGATTTATACCTGATTTTGCCAAAATTACCAAATCAATGCCGAAATGTTTAAAAAAGGACGCCAAAATTATACACGATAACGAATTTAAGGAATGCTTTAATACCTGCAAACAAATTTTGACGAACAGCCCAATTTTACAACATCCCGATTTTTCGTCACCTTTTATACTCACAACAGATGCTAGTAGTTTTGTCTTAGGTGCAGTACTCTCACAAGGGAACTTACCTCGAGATAAGCCAATTCCCCACGCATCCACTAAATGAAACTAAAACTCGATATTCAACAATTGAGAAAGAACTACTTGCCATCGTATGGGCATGTAAACATTTTAGACCATAACTGTATGGGCATAAATTCACAATTTATACCGACCACAGACCTCTAACTTGGTTATTTAACTTAAAAGAACCGAACTCGAAGTTAATAAGATGGCGGCTTAAGCTTGAAGAATACGACTACGATATAGTATACAAAAAAGGAAAATACAATACGAACGCAGATTACCTCTCTCGCATAAACATCAATCCTATTGAAAGAGAATCGATAGACAACAATCCTGGAGATGTAAATCAAGACATATTCCAATATTTAAGGGACATTACAGAAAACATGACCCTCAATGAACCTGAAATTTCTACCATGAAGACCAAATCAAGAATTAAGATACTATCAGACTTCACCTACAATTCTATTTGAAAATCACCATAAAGAAGAAAATACAACGCAACATTCAATAGCCAACTCCACCACGAGTGAAGGAATATAAATTTACGACGAAATAATCAATAACAAGGTTAATTAAATACTAGTATTTCCAGACTTACATCATAAATTGGAAGTTACCCGCGAAAATTATGAACACCGCAAAATTATAACTAAAAATTCCCCCAACCGACAATGAACTTTTAATACTATAATTTTTAAAGGATTACACCGAACGAAAAACCACCTTTTGTATATATTTTCACACCAATGATATGTATAAACAATTCTCTAAAGTATACATAGAAAACTTCTCAGAGGAAGGACCAAAACTAATAAGATGCCTACAAAACGTAAACACCATTACTAACAAAGAAGAGCAGATATTGTTAAGTAAAACCATCATGAAGGAAAAACCAATCATAGAGGCATAGACGAAACATTAGCCAGACTCAAGAAGAACTAGTATTGGATCAGCGTGAAGAAGAGGATCACAAATTTTATTAATGCATGCGACATTTGCCAAAGATCAAAATACGCAAGAAAATAACCATATATTCCAATACTGCTCACAGAAACAGCCACAAAACCCTTTCAAGTTGTACATATTGACACCTTTACCTTTCA
Source organism: Phrixothrix hirtus (assembly GCA_024586415.1). NCBI lineage: Eukaryota > Metazoa > Arthropoda > Insecta > Coleoptera > Phengodidae > Phrixothrix > Phrixothrix hirtus. Next base: position 20,290 of record JAHWXV010450204.1, read on the forward strand.
CAAAAGAAATTACTTAACATTAGTAGATGCGTTTACAAAATTTGCTCAAGATATTTGTATAAGTGGAAAAACAGCCATACATATAAGCGACGCCCTTGTAAAATACTTTTCCTCATTTGGAATACCCCAAAATTTAATTATGGACAACGGAACCGAATTCAATAACGCCACAGTTAAAGAAATCCTAAAACTTCATAAAATAAATGTAGATTTTACAACACCTAACCATCACGAGTCTAACTCAACCGTAGAATAATTTCACTCCACAATAATCGAACATCTAGCATTTTGAAAGAAACACACCATAACGAAATACGCAATAATTGGCTACAATAGCTCTATACATAGAATTATTTGAATTAACCTTTGGGCACAGCGATTCTAGAAACCCGAACGAAATATTCTTTCCAGACGCTTTTTATACTGAATATGTCGAAAATCACAACAATAAATTAAAACATGTGTATAAACAAGTAAACGAACGAATAGAGAATAAAAATCAACAGATTATCTCCCCCCGAAAGGGGACACAAACAATGAATTCCACATAGAACAAACTGTCTTTAAGAAAAACTACAAATCTCTTAATAAAAAGCACAATAAATTCCTAGGCCCATATACATTAACCCAAATACTAGAAAGAAATAAAGTTGAACTAACAAATAAACAAAATGTAACAAAAAAAGAAATAGTGCACATTAAGGAATTAAAAAAACCATCTAATGTTACACATTCGCCACCACCATCGCAACAATCCTAGGAACTCCCAAATTCCATAACCTAAATAATAAAAATAATAATCCTGGCCTTTTACCCTTAAAATTAGAAACTGCACAAACCCAAATTGATTGTTGAATTCTTATACAAATTTATGACTTTATCGAAATATCTACTAAATTCCTTACCCTTCAAGATTCATATTTACAAATCAAAAATGCATTAAAAAATTCTAACCACACCCCTAGTTATGACAGAGAATTTTACAATTTATATAGAATCATTGACATACTTAAAAATAAAATTACGACGCAAATTTATTAATTAAATCAGACATTTGTTAAATTTACTAAAAGACCCAAAAGAGGCCTTATAGAAGGACTTGGTTCAATTATAAAAACAATTACTGGAAATCTCGATCAAAATGATGTCCACATACTCAAATTAAATTAAAAAGTCTTATCCAAGATCAAATTACAATACCACAAACGACAATCTCGGAATTTAAAAATTCAACCGAGACCCTCGCACATAATCAACTAATATTATCCTCACGAATCTTTCAAATAGAAGAAATCATTAAAACCACTAAACTTGAA
>JAHWXV010450284.1:0-10440 GCA_024586415.1 Phrixothrix hirtus
GATTTGTCAATTTTATTGAAAAAGAAAGCAAATAGCTTTCGAAACGTTTAATTTTTATTAAAGTTACACAGTTTATCCAAAAATTGTTTTAATTATTAATTTGTTTCATCGAAATAGGGTTTTTCTAAAAGTTTCAGTAAAATTCAGCAATAACTTCCATGTGTTGCGATTTTTATGGAAGTCAGTATATATATATATATATATATGCATATCGTTTTTTGCATAACGTGTACTGAAATAAATAGCTCCTAAATTTGAGCTTGAAACAAATTCTGACGCTACTAGTTTACACAAGGTAAGAAGACGTTTCACGTAATCTGATGTTATTGGAATTTATATTTTTTGTAAACATGATTTCAAGCGGATATCCCAGACTCGATTTAACTTCTGATTTTGTCGATATCAAACCCAGTATTGGGAAAAATAGGTTAATAAGGAAAAATACGTCGTTATAGTTTCGTCAGGCAGATATTTATCACGATGAAAGGCAAAAATCAAATCGACTAATAAACAAACTACAAAAAATAAGTAAAAACACAGTAGAAGATATTACTAAGAGGTAATAAATTACATATCTTTCGCCATATAATTATTTATATAAGATCTCTTCGATCTGATATCGAAATTTAGCTTACATTTTTAGAGCGATTGTTCCCAGTTAGCTTAGCTATCAAAGTTTGAAGATATACTTTGTGATAGCCAGTGTTAGATAGATTTCCAATAGTAGCTGATATTTGTTTTTTACTTAGTTGTTTCTTTTTATCAAAATCTTCGACATGGAAACGCTTTATAGCTGGATATTTTCTTCCACAATTGTTATAATTTAATTTGGAGCTACCTAATAACCCCAAGCTACGTGACCATATTTCATACATAAATAACAACAACCCCTTTTTAACAGTGTTTTCTTTTGTTCTGAAAGAGACATTCTGCCTCTGTATGTCATAACCTTTATAATTATCTTTGCAAAAAATACATTTAACGAACTTTTAAGATTCGGTATATTACCCTTAAATGCCGTTTTGCTCAGCAGTGCGTCGGGAGTCGGCGGGGTTAATAGAAACGTTAGCGTTCAACACTTAGGTGCTTGTGGGTCGCAATCCAAAAGATATAAGCTAAGATATGGGCGCCAGATGGTTAAAGTAGAAATCAATAAAAGATGGTACGGTACTGTTAGACCCAAAAGTTTGTTGAAACCATCATCTGCAATCTGGAGCGGAACTGTACCTAGGGATAAATCACTGCTGAGAAAGGTAGAAAATGTTACGTACACAACAGAATCAAAGTACAAAGTTGACAAAGTGTAATCGTTTAATTTTTCTCAGAAGAGAAGGAATATTTCAAGAATGGACGTTATAAAGATAATTAATAATAAAGTGCCGCTGAAGCAAATAGAAATCGTACTAACTGAATGAGGCTCGTTGTAATATAATAACCTGATTTGACTTTCCATAACACAGCTGACTATTTTGGCAATAAAGAAAGACCGACAAAACATCCATAAACACAAACACACAGGTTCGTGACCTAAAATAAAATATATGATTGAAGCATAATGTTGACACGACGTAGATATTATCTAGTGTAAAACAACTGTGCACAGAAGTTCCCTGTAAATTATCACGTAGGTCAGTATATTTCATAGCACATTATCGCTAAAGCAAAATGCAGTAAACTGCTAATCAACTCAGATAGATAAATAAACGTATGGTGTTTTATCTTTGTAAACAGTTATAAATTCATATCTACAGAAATTTATACGTGACACTTAATATTAGAAATCCAACTGTTAATTACGTATTTCATTAAAGAAAATTATAATAGTCCAAGTCTTAAATAAAATACATAAGGTGTAAATATTCTGAATTTGAACAATTAATTTCAATACTGATAAAATGAATATCATATAACGATAAAAGGTAGGACAAGTAGTAGTGAGTAATTAAAGAACAAAGTAAGTATAAAACAATTAAAAGATCAAGTACACGATAACCCATGCCAGATTCCAAAGATACGGTGGTCGGATCTTAAGATAACACGTGCCATCTACGACTTGCTTAGATCAAAATCAACCGGATTACCAACCTTGCATGTTGTTACTCGCAAACAGAAGTTACTAGTAGATATCACGATAGGCAGGTGGAACGGTGATTTCTCCAGGTTAAACAGGAGCTAGCAACAGATGGTCGTCGTAAACCAGCAGAAACCATTGGCGAAAGGGCAAACATGATACCGCTTATCGCATGCGTAGAAGAACCGGGTCGTAAAAGAACCGCCATACAATGCGGTTAATAAAGTAAATTTAGCACGAAATACAACTACATGCAAAGCAACAAAATTCACGTTTTGCCAAAATGGCGAGACCGTTGTATCTTCTAACGGTGTATTAAAGACAACGCCCTTGTCATTAGCGCATGCAAGACTTGAAAACATCAATGCTAAACAGACGGGCACCAAATTTAATAAACAAACTGATTTTATTTAAGGACAAGAAGGACAAAATACTTGCATCACAGCAAATATAATTGCCAAGAAATTAAGTTGAATCCCAATTATAGAAACCACGACGAATTTGTAAACTGAAAATTTGTCATGTAGAAGAACATTTGAAAATCTATACAATATGTCAAGACACATACACAATTGATCGTAGGCGTAGCGCATTAGATGAGGCTATTTTCTCTAAAAGTCACTACTATCCGAAGCAAAATTGCGGATCACAAAATAAAACGTCACACACATTGGTATGCATTATGATTGCTTAAATCGTAACCGGTTGGGATTTGTCTGCCTTTCTTGACTTCTTCTCTTTTTCACTGTCCATTCGTTTTAAATTCTGTTGCTAATGAAATCTGTTCCTCATTCTCAACCTTTTTCTCTAAGAAAATCATTAAATTATCAAATATATTTTTAGAAGTATCGTCAAAAGTAAACTCTTTCTTCTTTGCTATACTGGAATTATTTCTGGAGGAAAACAAGATTCTATAAGTAGATAAAGCATCGCTCCACATTCTTTTGCAGTAATTTTTAATGTACATGAAACTCTAACTTGTGTTTCCACTTTATCATGAAGAAAAGTTAAATTTGCCTTGTCATTTAAATTATTTAAAATAAGTTTCAAAGGTTTTCTTACATGTACCTCTACTTGTAAACCTGCGCGACCACAATACGCTTGTAAACTCTCAATACATTTGCTATAATTTTCAATATTTGGTGGATAACTATCATAACTAACTTATCGAGCCGTGACCTAGGAGTAGTGACTCGAATGAGATATTAAAGCTTATCTTCTTTCTTTATTGATTTATCGTTGTGAGTTCTTTTACATTCATTCCAAAACTTAATCCAATCCAATTTAAAGTTCAATTTTTGGTTATTTCTGTTTGTTTTTAAACGTATTGGAATTTTGCCTATCAAAGCTAGTGTTGGAAATCACTGAAATAACTTTGATTCACAAATATTCAATCTTAAATTTGAAAAACGTACTCTTGGTTATCAAGTCATCAATAATTTCTAAATCAATATCAATAGCTCCTTCTTCATAATACTCGTACAATATCAAATTTAAAATCTCCTTTAAATCATTAATATTTTCCATTCTGTCAGTAAGAAGACATACATTTCCGTTTATTAAATTTATATTCACATTGTCATCTAAATCTAAAATAGCATTGTATACTCTTTGAGAAGATGTTATTATCACATTAAGTTTTCTTCGAATTTTCTCCATTTTCTTTGTTCTCTCATAATCGCCAAATGATCGAAAAATTAATAACCATCGACTAGACAATGATTGAATTTCATCGATATAAAATGTTAAAATCGTTTAATATTAACTAATATAATAACTAGTAATAACTAATAACTAATAACTAATAATAATATTTTCATAATAACTCCAAAAATCTATCGACTACATGTAACAAAAACGTTCTGCAAGACATTCTGAGAAAAATTCCAAGTCCAAGACTAATCAAGTTGCTACTTGTCTCTTCTTCTTTGGTTGCTTCTTCGTCAACCGCTTCTGCCGCTGTACGTCTTGTTGTGATAATTTGCTGGAATTGCGAAGCTGGTCATGTTTCGCCGAGATGCAGAAAGCTTCAAGTGCTTCAAGTGCTTCATTGCTGCGGTTGTGGTAACTTTGGAGTTAAGATGTCTGATTGTAATAACTCAAATACGTTTTCTGAATTTACAAAACACTTGCTGTTGAAGCAGTGACACAAACACTTGACTCCAACTTTGGTTAGACTTGGGGGATAACTTTGATACATTGGATCTAGTTCCTGCATATATTTAAATTTCATCGTAAGGAATATTCAGATAATGAACGTCCTTATTCATGTGCAACCATTTTTGGTCACGTATTTTTAGGACTGATTGACTCTGGTTCCAACAGGACGATATTAGGTCATCCTGGTTGGGAGATATTAGCTAGCTTAGCTTCGAATTGTAACGTGGCAAGCGGAAACGTATGTGCTTTTTGGGGTCAATCAATTTCGCGGTGTGTGTTAAGAACGCAGTTAAAATGATTAAGGACCCAGTGATTCCGTTTGTGGCTCAAGGTTTAATTTTGGGAATTGACTTATGGAAAGGGTTTAGGTACTGTTCCGGATTTCAGGCACAATGAATGGTTTTTGGGCAACTCTCCCAGCTTGCACTCGCTGCTATCAAGTGTTAATCTACGCTCACTACTGCTCAGATTAAACGATTATATGCTTTGCTGGTTTAAAAGATTACGAGTAGTCCAATCTCTTTCACATCATTGGGTTGTACAGATTTGTTCTTTTGCGTGATTCGTACCGACTCAGAGCCTATGAAGTAATGCTGCTATCCACTCACCTGTCCTTCAGGCACAAATAAATGTTGAGCTGGACGATATGATTCGGTTGGGGTCGTTAAACCAGACATCATCGCTTGATCTTCTTCAGTGGCCTTAGTGAAGAAAAATACAATTCCTTTCAGTTTTGCGCAAATTTTCGTAAAGTGAACCAAGTTACTTTAAAAAATACGTACCCTCTTCTCTATGTGCCGAAAAGTCTGGATAGATTACGTGTCGCCATATACTTGACAAGCTTGGACATCCGCTCCACGTATGAGCAAATTTCACTGAAATAGGAGTGGAAATAGATCACAGCATTTATTGTTCCTCAAAGGGACTGTTTCAGTTCATCAGGATGCCGTTTGGTTTGCTTAATAGTAGCGGACGTTTCAAGACTTGATGGATGCTGTAATCAGTATCGAACATGAACATTTCTGTTTCTCGTACCTTGATCACATAATCATCGCTACGCCAACCTTTGAAGGACATGTTGAGGTAATCGGTAGGTGCTCCCTCGCTTAAAGGGTTCTGATCTTAAACTGAAACAGGACAAATGCTCCTGCCTAGAATGTCGATTTTTGCATGATTTGCATGTCTGTCCTGAAATAGGTTTCGCCATTGTAGCCATTACGATACTTCATTCTGTCCGTGATGTATGCATGCCGCATCGTTGGTATGGTGAGTTCGTACCGTCGGCGTTGCTTTATTCCAAATTTCGTTGGACTTACCTCTCTGCTTACTCCATTTACTCGAAGGAATTCTCGTTTCTTTTGGTCTAAAGGTTGTAAAAGTGCTTTTCGCGTCATCAAGAATTGTTTTGTAACCGCGCCGATTCTCCTCTGCCCTTGTATCATGCAGTCGTTCTCTATCCAAAATGATGCCTTCGACTTCAGTTTGGGCCCAGTCTTTTCGCAACGACGGTGGTGCTGACGGGAACGTCATTGCTTACATCAGTCGATCCCTTTTTAACACTGAGATGAAATATGGTGTAACCGATAAGGAATGCCTTTCAGTAATGTGAGCCATCGAGAAGTTTCGCCCGACCGTACGTTAAGGGAAGAAAATTTACCATCATCAGTGATCACTACTCGCCCCTATAGTTGAATCAGTTACATAGTCCTTCTGGGCGTCTCGCCCTCAGTGGATTAGATTACAACAGTTGGACTTTTATATTATACATCATGAGGGGAAAAAGCACGTGGTTCATGATGCTCTCTCGCGGTCTCTTCAACTTTCCCCAATATTTCAGACTCGTCGATCTTTGCCGTATAGACCTTTGTCGACCCTTGGTAACTTGAACTTAAGCAACGAACCAAATGGAATCCGTCCAAATTCGTACGTTGTCATGTTGGTGACAATTGGTGTGTAAGCATTTTCGCGTGAAAGATACTTTCAATACCGCTAGCTTTTTGAAAATAATGGCCTCTGAGGACTATCGTGCTACGATGCTGAAAGAAAATCACGATGTGGCCACTGCAGGTCATTTGGGTAAAATGCATGGAATAAAATGTTCAATTCATGTTCGGTACGTTGCAATACTTAATTTCCATAATGTGACTCAATCCATAGTCATCGTAGTCGGTGCAATATACCACCAAATATCTTATATCTTACGTCACTGATAATCAGAGAAAATGAAAGGAAAATCTGTTTAAGGTTGGTTATTCTATATGTACCAGGTTATGGATACTGTAGCTTTTTTCGCACTGTTTTGTCGCGAACACGTTTTGTATGGGGATACTCTAGGTAAACCCCCGGTTGAAGGTGAACTTTTAAGAATTCCTGATAAAACTTCTTAAGTTGATGTCAAACGCTAGGATACTTCGTACTAGGGCATTAAAGTATGTCACGAGCAAGCTTGCTCACGGAACGCTAGGATTTATAATCTCAGGCACAGTTCATTGGAGTTTCCTGTTGGTGCAATTGCTTTAAGAGGCAACAATTTACTTTTTGACGCATCGCAGCACTTTACGGAAAAGTTAGTACCCAAGTTTATCGGTCCATTCAAGATTAATCGCAAGATCTCGAACACAACTTACGAACTTCAAATGAATCGAATCTCTCGGATAGAGTTTCACACGCATCGGACTTAAAATAGTACTACGACTAGAAACAAAAATAATGACTACTTCTAAGGTATTCCATCACCTGGCAATCTTTGTAGATATAATTATAAGTTTTCTGTAACTAGTTTAGTGCATTTAGCGAAATTTTTTTGTACAGATCTTCTTTGTAACATTTTAGTGCGTATTGTATATATTTTGGGAACACGAGTTTTGATACAGGTGTGCTTATCATTCCATCTTTAACTGAAATTCTTCGCTACACTTTCTGTTGTTACCACACTGCACAACAACGTTTAGTGTTGTTTTGAATTTACTTGGAATATTTTCTTCCTTATCCTTACGCTTTGTGCAACTTTAAAACATTACCTCTTGTTTTATTATTACGGTACTTCTCTACCAGACTTCACGGTCCTACTGTAAGGAAAACAGTGTTGATGATAGATGGCTAAGCTGACACAGTATAGTTATCTTTTATGTGAGTTCGGTTTATAATAACTTCTGTGATGACCTTTCGGTTAACTATCTACTTTGTATTGAACAGCTTGACCTTTAACCTTTTTTGAATTAGAGTCGGCGTGAAGTATTAATCTATTGAACCAATTTTTAGTTCAAGCGGCATTCGGCTAGCTTACTTTCAAACGGAGCTTGGCGTGCATTCGGATCGCTCCGTTTGTATATTTATGATTAGCACAAACATGAAGACAAAAGTTTAACAATATTATATCGACATTTTTGAGGGTGGTATATATAACTACCTCGGTATGCGGTTAATGATCGTGGTGGTATAAATGGACAGCTCTATGTTAGCCGTTTAATGTATATTTATTTAAAGAATACGCTTTAAAGATAATATATAATATTTATTTATTTATATAATTTTATATATATACAGGGTAATAGATTGAAACAGTTCATTGGAAGTATCGAAAGTTTTATTAGCTATTTTTTTCTGAAAACTTTAGCAAAGTGATTGTAAACGGTGGTCTAGGTCGCTGCACTTCCGGTTATACCGGAAGTTGTTAAAAATTTCATTATTTTAAATGAAATGGTGAATATTTTATTGCACATTTAAATTCTGCTAGTTATTTTAGAGAAATTTTATTAAGATTTACTATACCTAAATTGCGTCGTTTTTTGCGAAATTTAAATTTTTTTTGGAAAATGTCGGCTTTACATCATTACATTTAAAACTAACCAGAGCAATTATTTTGGAAATGGAAGGGATGATGTTGAGGGCCTTGTTAGAAAAGCCTTTGAGCGTCGCATTGATACTTTTTTTTTGCTAAATTATCTATGGGATCCAAAAAATGGCATTTTGTTTCCCCGTTAATTCGAGTCCGATAATTATTTTAGTTTGGGATACAATATTTCATTTTATGAAATATCAGTAATGCTATTTATTTAATGTTTTAAATGTCGTTTTCTCTTATTTTTTATTTAACAAAAGTTAATACAGGCTTATATCTGAAAGTAAAATAATTATCGAATTATTACCATAAAGCAAAAATTAAATTGCCAATTTTAATTTTAATTAATTCGAATCGTTAAAACCCAATTTTTTTCAAATAGAATGTCCAGTAGTTGTTTTCATATTCAAATAGAAAATGAAATTCCACAAAATAGTAATAACATTCCCTACATCTGTCTTCAACCGTTTCGCCATTATCAAATTTTTCCCGCAAATTGACAAAAATTAATTATAAATTGTAATATTTTTTTAATAATTACCGTTGCTACAAAAGCTTGTTAATGAAGTGTGCTGCAGTGACAAATATTTTGATGGTTATTTACAGAATAATTTACTTTCATAGTTTTAGTTGAGTCGTTTAATTATGTTGTTAAAATTGAATACAAGTTCAAAGATACAAAATATCCACATATTTATGAAAAAAACTGTTATGAGGTTGTTGACAGTTGCTTACTGAGATATATCCTTATCTATTTCCAATAACGAAGAAGAGATTTAAACAAATAGCATTACATTTTTTACAGTATAGGATAGTAAAATCTTTTGAACAATTGCATTATAAAACATAACCAATAATAATAAAAAATGAAATATTAATTTTATAACTATTCCTTCTAAAATTAATAAGAAAATTTTGAAATAAAAATTAAATTAAAACTAAAAGACTAATACAGTTATAAGTGTTCAATACGACCTCAGTTTTGTTCCATGTTCTTTAGAATTCTTGATTGAACTTCTCTCGCGCATACATTCTCGACGTGCCGAGGACATAATTGTTCAAATGCTATTCTTACTCTATGTTCTAATTCCTATTTTGTTGGAACAGGAGTACTGTATACTTGACTTTTCATGAGACACTCACAAAAAATCGAGTGAGTCAAATCAGGAGACCTTGCAGGTCATGGGAAATGTCAATTTCTTCCTATCCAACGATCTTCAAACATGTTTGTCAGTTCTTGGTGGATAATGTAAGCATAATGAGCAGGAGCTACATCCATTTGGTAATAATATCTTTGTAAAATATTAATAGGAAGTTCGTCCAAAAAATTAAATAAAACACTTTTTAAAATTTCTAAATAAGCAGTTCCAGTTAAATTTCTTTCACAAATGTGGAAAGCCCAATGATTACCCATTACCATATAAAATATATTAAAACTTAATGATTTTCGAATGTTAGCTGGTCGAATAACATGCAGATTTTGTGATGCCCAGTAGTGCGAATTCCTTCTGTTCATGACTCCTTCTCTACTAAATTTTGTTTCATCAGTCCAAATTACTTTATGTAGTAAATGAGGGTCCTCCTGAATTTTAGTAGTTATTTGTTCCCAAAATTCTAATCTTACGATAGTGCTTCCAGGATGAAGATTTTGTACTTTTATAAATGAGAAATTGTGCATTTTACGTTTCTTTAAAATATTTTGTACTCCGTGATAAGAAACACTAATATCTTTTACATCTGATCTTATTGAGCCATGCGGATTAGCACTAAAATATGCCAAAATGTTAATTTCGTTTTTCACTTCATTTACAACAGGTTTTGAACGTATTCTAGCAGATTTTACGTTACTATACTGCAAACCATTTGATTATATCCATTTAAACCTCTTCTTCGTCATTGAAGAAAGATGAGGCTATCTCTCATTAAATAAACGGCAACTTCTTTCAACAATCTTGTGACCCTCTCCATGCATATAAAATAAATTTAAAATATCCATGTTGGAATATTCACTATTATTTTCCATGTCACTGAGCTGTAGCAAACGCAACAATAATTGCTAAAAACTGAGTGAATGACTATGCACTTATTTGACAGTTTAATAATACGATATCAACTGTTTCAATAGATAACTACTTAAAAAATAATACAATTTATAACCAATTTTTGTCAATTTGAGGGAAAACCTTTAATAATGGCCAAACCGTTGAAGATAGGTATACAGAATGTTAATACTATTTTATGCGGAATTTCATTTTCTATTAGAATATTAAAAATCTGGTGTGAAACAACACACGACTTTCTCTTACACACATAGATATACCAATAGTACCCACAAATGATTAGATTATTGTCTACGTTTATTTTGGAA
>JAHWXV010450373.1:0-11686 GCA_024586415.1 Phrixothrix hirtus
AGGAAAGATGTCAAAAAATTTTTTATTTAAAGGCTGACGTTTCGGGATCAGTGTTTATCCCTTCATCTGAGCATTAAATAAACATATTTTAAAATATGTTGGCAACGTTACGAAGGGCAAATTTTAAGTATGTTGCCTATTATCAACACTGTAGCGTTGTATCTGATATTGCTATTTGTGGTAGCTTTCATTCCGATTCAATCCATCTGTACCAAATTGGCACGAAATATGGATATCATATCCTTGTAAGTTCCCCAATCTGTATTTGCCAATGATCTATATGTATCCCAGTGATAGAACTGGTATTCTGTTAACATTAAAATTTGTGAATAAATTAGCAAGCAAACACCATGTCCCTCCTGTAATAACTTTTGATCAACTCCTTTACTGGAAAGCTGGTAAAATCGTCAAAGCTGTACCAGAGAATTCCCACTTGAAGAATATCGTACTTATTCTCGACAGCTTCCACGCATTTATGAATTTGCTTCGAACAATAAACACATTAAAAGGGGGGGCAGGTCCTAAAAGCATTTTGGAAGTGGTGTGTGGTGAAAATACCGCAATGCATATGCTGAATAGGAAAGCAATTGCCAGAACTTTCAGAGGCCATCTGGGTAATTGTCTTCATCAACTACTCGTGAAATCTATTCTAGAAGACATCCTGAATTTATTTCGCTAATAGATAAAACTGAGGATATGTATTTTGGTCTCTTAAGAAGTGAAAGCACTATTTCCTTATGTAGTGCAATAACTAAAATTAGAGAGGTAGTTCACAGGAAAACACTGAAGTCGACATATCTGTATCTTCGCAAAAGAGTGGATTGAGAGCAATAACCTTGAGGTCATGTTTCAAAATGGCTTGCATGTCATCCTTCAAACCAATCAGTTTTTGGCTGATGTAGGTTGCGACTTTATGATTGAACAAACACTTATGAGGTCATGGAAGGAAAATGTCAGAAGATCAGCGAGAACCACGGACAATTTCAGTCCCTATAATGTCTTATTACAATATTGCCATGCCGGATTTCAATATACCTCACAAGTGAACAACCCAAAGATTCCATTGTCTCTAGAATTCAAAGAAACGCTTTGAACTATTCGAAAATATAAAAAAATGTCATATTCAACTTTTTCCATCGTACTAACCCTCATTGAGAAATATCAGTAATGGTATTGTGGTGGAAGAATACGTCAATGTATATGAGTACGGCAGGAGCAAATTGTATTTTCCTCCGCTTTCAAGAGGACTGGCTAAGCAAACACCATTAGTAGTCCATCTGCTGTCATGGTTGCACCTGGTAAAATCATTGATCCGGACTTACCCTTCCAGGTATTTCGTTTAGTCTATAGGACAGGAAAACTAGAAGAAGTGGTGAGGCATGAACTCAATGCCCAACATCACCTTCGAAGGCAATCACATTTTGGGAAAAGCCAATAAACCACTCATGCCATTACTGGGCATTATAACAATCGACCATGTGTCATACGAAAATATGTTATTGACAGAGCTACTTGATACACAAACTGAAGTGAAAGAAAGAAGATACTTATTTTAAAATATCCGAGGGATATGCAGACTTTATAATTTAAACTCTATGGGTTAGCAACTGTTGTGTTCGATGTGTATGATGAATAACCTTCATAAGATAAGGCAACAAAAAATCCATTGTACAATAGTTTACTTCATCGGTAATACTAAATTCTAAGGGAGGCAGGAAGAATTCCTTTAAAATTAATCAGCGAACAAATGATGGCAAGAGGCTGTATGGTTTTTCAAGCGAAGGTGACGATGATGTGAATCCAATTGCAAACCGCTGTATTTCAACTTAGATAATCAGTCAAGACGTATTCCACACGTGTATCATATCCAATACCTTGAAGTGTATTCTTGACAGTGACTCATGCACACAATTATTATTTCTTCACGCATTTACAGGATACGATTCACCTCGCGTATTTATGGAGTTGGAAAAAGTGGTACTCAAAAACATTTTAAAAGGTAGCCATGTTCTTCTTTCCTCTGCAACTGTATTCACTTCCACATGCGAAAACCCGCTATTGGTAATATCACGTAGAATGACTTCGTTCTAATTAGATGGAAAGAGCGAGGGATATCTTACGTGGTCAAAAAATGGCTGTCCGATTAGAACAGCTTCCTCGAGAAGTCGACGTTAGATTTTCGTGAAAACCGTGAAAAATAATATCGTAGAAGAGAGGAAAAAAATAATGCTAATAAGCTCCACGCCTTTAATTTTTACAAGTACACCGCAGAGTAGTCTGTAAAAAGAGATAGACAATTTCGTTGTGCGCTGCCTATATTAAGGGCGAAATATATTCGTAAACACCTAGAAAGTAACGTTGAAACTAATTGGTAGTACTGTATGCAAAACAATTAATTGTAAGTGCAATTGTTAAATATAACTTTTTGAATGCACCCCGTAAGTGTTGTAATTTTGTAACTCTGAAACGAGAAGATACACAAAATAATAAGAGCGAATATACCGTTAAGCATTATTAACAATTTATTGCTGGTGTAGAAGGTTTAACAACAAAAGCTTAGTGAATACAAATTACTTTGAAATTACAAAAGTTTACATTTCTGTTTCAACGCACGCGTTCAATCCGATAACATGACCGCCGAGAATAAAATTCGACCGTCGATGTGAAATTGTAGGTATTCATCCAAAATTGAGACAAAGCTTTTTGGACTACGAGTCTCGTCCAGAAAGTAAAGATCGTTTTGCTATATCTAAGAAAAAACAAAAGAAACCATCACAAAACTTTATTTACATCATAGCATCTTAATCTATTTTTCGATGTAATCGCCGTAACTGTTAAGGCACTTGTTGTATCGTGTAACAAGTTTTTCGATACCGATGTTGTATTCCATAACCGCGAAAGATCGGAGCCATGATGTTACTGCTTCTTTGAAATCTTCGTCATTGTCAAACTGTTTTCCGCCTAAAAACTCCTTCAATTTCGGAAACAAATAGAAATCACTTGGTGCCAGGTCAGGGCTATAAGGAGGATGCTCGAACATTTCCCACATACGTCTTTGAAGTTGAAGTATGAGGTCGAGCATTGTCGTGAATGGTGCGCCGAAGGCGTTTCAGACTTTCAATTTAGGCCGCTGAGTTTATTGTTTCACCTCTTCGCATGAACTCCAAGTGGATTAAACCCTTTCGGTCCCAAAAAACCGTTACCGTCAATTTTCTAGTTATCAAATTTGGTTTTTCTTTTGTAGGTCTTGAGGGTGAGTTTGAATGATGCTATTCCATAGATTGACCCTTGGTTTCCGACGTTTTGTAAGGAACCTAAGTTTCATCTCCCGTTACAATGCGGTCGAGAAATTCGTTACCGTCGTTCTCGTATTGAGTCAAATTTTCAAGGGCTCCTCCCATCCGTTTTGTTTTGTGGACATCCGTTAACACCTTAGGCACCCAACGAGTACAAATTCTTTTGTAGCCCAGGTGCTCTGTCACTATTTCACTTAGTAGAGATCGTGAAATTTGTAAAAAAGATTCGTGTTATACACTCAAAGTGAAATGCCGGTTTTCCTGAAGTTTTTCTTCAACTTTCACTTTCAATTCGTCAGTAATAAGTGATGGCCTTCCACTCCGTTCTTCATCGTGCACACTGGTTCTTCCTTGGTTAAACATTATGCACCATTTCCTCACTGAAGACTCGTTTATTACATGTTCACCAGAAACTTGCTTAATTTGCCTATAAATTTCGATAGGCCGAACATTTTGTGCATTCAGAAAGCGAATGACACCATGTACTTCACATTTGGCGGGATTTTTTTATTGACAGCCATTTTTAGTAATTACAAAACACACAAGCGTGCTTCACCGCAATGAAACTCGGCTCGCACTGAGGCGGGAACCCAAGCTGCCTGGTACACATTCAATCGCAGTGATGGGGGATCGGCGCCGCGTGTGATGCGCAAACGTTCTTTACTTTCTGAAATATCCTTGTATATAAATTTAGTATGTGTTTATTTGGTAATTATATAACTTACATTTTAAAGCGGCTTAGAACAAGTCTGCACAAGATTTTAATTCTCTCTTGCAGGATTAAAGTGTTTTAGCGAAACCCAAAACTTTAAGTGAATAGCAATTACGGCCTAAAATTTTTTACTTAGTAGCAACCAACAAAAGATTAAACATGGTATTCTACTTTAAAAAAAACGTAGAAATTGAAGTTATCAAAGTTAAAAAGCAAATTCAGAGTTGTTCTCTTCTTTCAATTATTATTTAGAATTCAAAATCTTAACTAATTAATAGTTCACGTGACATACATATCAGCTACAGCTACAAAAATTAAATTAATTACGTAACAGTTGTTTTTAAATGGATTTAAATATTATCAATATTTAGTGTCATTTGATAATTAGGAAAAATTTACATAGGCGTTCAGAAAGGTATAAGTAAGAGAACTTTATTTCAACGGCAGTAATTTCCTTTTATGTTTTGCATTATCAGAGAAACAATACAAAAAATAAATAATGCGTATACCTAAACGGAGTTGCTTTCATTTCAAGGCACAGTGTTCTCGGAGGATGAAGTGAATTAGCAGATGGGACAACGGTGGAAGTATTCTCAGTGATAAACTAGACGGTCGAGCCAAATAAAACAATTGGGAGCCCACATCTCCTGAAGCGGTTTACTTCACTTCAAGAGTTTATTCGTTGGTATCACCAAATTCCTCCGAGTCCCTAAATTATAGGAGGCCCACGAACCAGCAAAGCCAACACACGGCGAAGAAAATTATAAATTAACAGTAAAAATTAGTCATGAATCTACCAAATACAAACTTATCCCATCATCAATGACGGGTTTTTTTAACACAAGAAATAAATATTTTCATGCACTTGTGAAGTACACGAAAGTATAATTCAAAGTAAAAGATTATCCGGTCTGAAAGATAGATCGGTAAAGCGCAGGACGAAATCAGAAATCTTGACCGTCACACAAAGCGTTGATAATAAGAGGAACCAGAGTAAATCAAACAGCAATTTCGAAGTATTTGAAATAATTAACCTACGGACGTAAAACATTTTTGAAACTACTAGAAATTAAATTCTTGCAAGCAAAAGAAAACTTCATGTAAAGCGAATGTTTCTGTTTCTAAAGCTCACAGCAACGTTGCCCATAGGCGTAACATGTTAAATGCCAAGTTAAATAAAACAATAATTAATTGTACTGGAAATTATTATGGACAACGTACAATTTTATGAATATTAGAAAAATGATACGGAACATAAATGGGCCGTGACAATAGTCAAGCAATATAACGAACTGGAACGCGTGTTGCGCCCCAGAGGTTGTTAAAGATGTCATTTGTCTTGAATTAGCAAGTTGCTCCAACCACCACAGTGGTAAAAATTCAGGAGTGATTTGCGAACGTCAAAAATCGGAAAAAAGTCGTAATTAAGGGCACCATTTCGTTTTAAAATCGTCAAAGGGTCAGATGTTTTAGAATAGGAGAACAAATAACCCTAGTTCCTAACCTATAGATCGAAATTGTAGCCGTATATACTTACTGTCGGATTATTTCGCGTACGTGACTGGATTCCTATTTCGATTAAGTTAAAATCGGACGTATAATCTGAAATACATTATTTACTTACTACTAGCTAGTACCTGAAAGAACGTATTGGTTATTACACTACGGGACCATACATTTAAAAAAATAAGAAATGCAATACTTAAATATTTAGTATAACGATAAGAGGAAAGTAATACAATTATATAATTTACATAAATTTTTTAACACGTTCAGTGCTCAAGACGCACACGATGTGCCACGCGACGTGAACGTGTTAACGAGAATAAGCAATCAATGAATCTCTAATAAATACGTTCGAGCATCCCTCGTTCCTAATAATTATAATTAATCTTAAAATAAGTAATACAAATTAATCCTAATGGCTTCAATAATTTAAATAATCATAAATTAGGGCAAAATTTAGTCTTTTATCTATAACCTTAACTCAATTGTCTTTTCTTTTTACGTGATAGAACTTAAGGTTCCAGCAAAATTTAATTAATACAAGTGGGGGGTTTTGTCATATCACTATTCGACCATAAGTTTATATTGAAATCATCACTTACATGTAAACAAGATACGGAAGTTTCCGGATGCAGCGAGCACGGAACGGCACCACGCCTTAGATACCAAATAGTACTCGTAATGTACGTTACGAACACGTACCTACCATTGTAGGACACTGGTCAAGGATGAGCTTGACCCCAGTGAACTCCGCCAGAAGATGTTAAATAATCAATTACCCTTAATTCATTATCTTAACTAAAACGTTAAATGGGTTTGCTCTTCATCCATTAAAACTTATTCGAACCAGGACGCGGATCTGCCTCTCGCCAATCGCGAAGAAAACGGGAGAGCTCGCTTTTCTTATTATGTCTAGATCAGTACTTTCTTTTTAAATCTTGCTTTTAGATGATGCAAGGGAAAGCGGGGAGAAATGACGTTCGTTACTTGTTTAAGGTTAACCCTTGAATTTGCTGATGACGAAAATATATCGCGCTTTGTTATATTGTGTTTAAATGGAATTTATTTTTACACAAGGGAAGATTTAAATGATTATTACTTTCTCTTGGCTATATGAAATATAGTATAAAGTATCGTTTTCGTCCAAAATTTTCTATGTCGAAATTTTAGTGGAAATCCGCGTTTACGGGTCCACTGATTCACAAAATCAGGTTTCTAAAAATTGGCCTGTCTTTTATTTTTAAATGTGCTACGGTTGTTATATATTTAATGCTCCTTTGCGTGAACTTAACAGTTTTTCTGAAAAAATGCGTTGAAGCAAGTTATCAGAAAAAATTTCTGGAGTTAAGCAGCCTTTCGCCTGTCCAGTAACTTGGATTGGTGACCGTTACAATTATCGTTTCCAAAGTAAACATGGACAATAATCTAATCATTTTTGGATGCTATTGGCATATCTATGTACGTAAGAGAAAGTCATGTGTTGTATCACCAGATTTTTTTTGCTAAGAATACTTTGTAATTAGGAATATCTGATTTTAACTTAATGTTTTCGCATTATTGTCTGCGTGTATTCAAATAAGCGCACAGTTCTAATAATATGTACTGATATACGAGGTCTGTCTAAACAATTTATCTTGTATTAGCCTAAAATATTAAGACACGCTTACAGAAATACAAGTTTTCTTGCAGCCTTACGTTACTAGACATTTACAAAAGAAAACTGTCACAACCAAATCGTTTGTTCATGTAGAAAATTTTTTTCCAACTGAGTCTTCTACAAAATTCCATTGTCTAAAGTGTAGTATTAGATTATGATATGGATGAGTATGGCTAATGAAATGAATCCTGTGAATTGAGATTGGAAACTCGTTGGCAATGAACGTGTACCGGTAATGAAAATTATACACTGCAATTGTATAACTAGTTGCAGAACATACGGATTTCCATGCAATTCTGTATGCGGATCGCGGTTAAACGAACAAAAATAATTGTTCTACGCTTAAAAGTAACTTATTTACCGAGCTTTGCCGATTTTCATGATTAGCGGCAACCATCTTGAAAATAAACCACTTTTGGTTATCAAATTTGGTAGGCTTTTCTGTGGACTAGTTAAATTAGTAATCATAAAAACAGTTCACAAACCTTTTATTGGAATTTATCCTATGTTGGGGACTTTTTGGCTACATTGTCGATATCATTAGAATCTCTTTTTACATAAAACATGGCCGCTTACGATTTATATTTAAATATACAAGTTTAGGTTATATCGTTTAAACTAAAGATTTTGTAAAACTGATAAATTTCTCATAATCCGTTTATGCCACTTTCATTCGCTGCTAAGAAATCGTGGTTTAAACACGTTTAAAAAGTTGAAATTACTTGCAATTTCAATTAGAAATGTAAATCGATTTATGTACTTTCACGTATTAGCTTAGGAAATTTCTTTTTTACCACAAATGTTACAATAAACTTCATATTCGCAGTTTAATTAGGGACCGCCTGTCTTACACAAATTTTATTTTTATCTTGGGAAGTTTTCCTAATTTTTTTTAAAAAATCAAATTTGAAGCGAAGAAATATTTATGCACGATATAAAATTTTGAATACAAAGTTGGAAAACCAAAATTACGTAATTGCCCGAATTTTTTATAAAAACTAAAATAGTTTAGGTGAAGTCTGAGCATTAACCTTGTTCAATTTTGCTTGGGAATTGTAAGTTGATATTGTGGTCCCGTTAAACTTTGTTCAAAACCATGACTTAATGAAAATCTGACAATTAAATTTGAAGTGCCAAAATTTAACAGTTTTAGGGTGGAATTCAATCAGCCTCAAACTTAATAACCCTCACCTTCGATTTGCAATTCTTAAATTAAGGTTTGATGGGGAAAAATGAGGGACTTTCAAGGGTAGTAATAGTTCCCCTCGTCTTTCACTCATAATTCGTTAAGAATTGTGTAGCACAGTAATTTTAATTACAAAATTGAAGGTTGGTGTTTCTGAAGCTTTAGTGTGGTTTTTTAATTTCACCTTTACACTTTAATTTTTACATCCAGTAAGATCGCTTCTAATAAGTACAGAATTTGAAAGTTGTACCATGTAAGCTAATTTAATTCTAAATTTTAATTAGAAGTAAACTTAATTATAAGTTATGTCAATTGAAATTCAGATATTGATTAGCTGTCCTCGCCTAAATCGTAAAATTTGTGCTTAAGGAGCGAAAGACCCGAAATTGAGGATTTGCGTCAATTATTTATTAAATAAAATTAATTAAACGAGTGTGACATGTTTCTCTGGTTCACTTGGTTGTATTTTCCAGCAGAATCAGTTTTTGCCTACATGATTAATCATAGGATTAACAATCTCCGCAGTTGAATTCCTTGTTTTATAGTATATTCGTTGAAAGTTGTTTTCCCTGCAAAGTATGTGTAAAATATATATCATATACATACATACGGAACTTAACATAAGAGAAACTATTTTTACAAAAGAAAGTTGAAACAATAAACAACGTTTTCAGTAGCATTTTAAACAATCCAAACTCATATTGTCGCCTTATTTCAAAGCAGAGACTTCAACGAAAGGTAGACGGGTAACCCCTAGCCCTTGAAAATAATTACATTAATGTCCATCAAAAATAAGTGAAACAAGCAAAATTAACTTAGTGCATCCCCCCCGCCGCTTTATTCATTAAATTGTCCAAGTTTACATCCTTGCAACGTTTGCATATAATTAGAATCCGGTTAGTATTGCAGAAACTGTACAAGTCAACACATAATGTTGGCTCGAGAAAGCTGAATGTGCTACTTTGCCTTTTGTAAATTAAAACTGTGATTATGAGTGAAAAACAATTACCAACACTGCAACATCCTTTCATAGATGGATTAAAAAATGTTCCCCAAAATAAGTCTAAGGAACTTAAAAAAATTAGGATATGGTAAGTAATTTATTTTAATACGTTTTATATTTTCCAATCGATATTAACTAAATTAACTAAACTTGATTATTAATAATGGTGTTAATAGAATATCCGATTTTTAACAAATGATGTTTCGTAACTTAAGCAAAATTTTAACTTTCATATTTATTATTCAATTACTTAACTTCCTATTTTATTTATATTGCTTTCAAATAATTGTAATTAAAACATTTTCTTTTAACTTTTATTACTTTTTTGAATATTCTGTTATTTATTAAAAGCGATGTTACTGAAACCATGCACAATTTTACGATACAGTCAACAAGGCATCTTTCGTTGTGATAGTCATAGTTTGGCTTCTTTTATCAATGCTTCTTGCAACAAACCTGGAGAGAAATAAACCTGTTTTCATCAAACCACTATAAGCAAAAATTCCTCAAATTATTTCATAAATTTATTTAAATAAAATTTAACGATTTGTTATAATATTATGTAGGCTTAAAATTTTGTTAAGCAACTACCGGGAGAGTTTAAGCAAGCGTCAAGTTGTAAGTTCCGTTTATGCAGTATAGGTCGCTGGAACTATTTAATTAAATTAAATAATTTTACAGAGGATTGCAGTTTTGATTTTACAACAAACGATATCAATTTTACGTCGCAAACATTGCCTCAATTACTTGACGACTATAAACATCCATTAATTACGTTACAAAATTTACCTACTACACTTTCATGTAAGCAGTCTAAAATTGTTAAATAAATTAAGCGCAACATTCTAATGGAAATGTATTTTACAAAAAACATTTATCTGAAATGATTTATCAATGATTACATTCACAATATTTACCTCGCAAATAAATATCAATTTATCAAAAGCAGTGCATTTGTCCAAAATATGATTTACCAACAATCTTAAATATCAAAATTTACCTGGCGTAAATTATTAATCATTTTGTCCTCAAGTTAGCATCATGGGTGTGTATTTACAATACAAGCAGGCCTTGATATAATATTACAACCAAAACTAAAATTAAAATCAGGCATACAATTTAGTTAGAGTCGAAACAACTGTTAAGCCCTTATTTGGCTTTACAGAACGAAGCTAGCGTAACAGAAAACGTGTAACGAGCCTCTTTGAAAGAAAACGAAATATTTGTCAACTCTGACATCTGCAAAAATTATAAAATAATAAGGCACGTATTTTCTAAGAATCGGCTAAAGATTACTGAAAATAAAGCGTAAACTGTAAAATGAACTCAGATATACATTACATTATCATACATAGACGTCACTGAATGTGGACGACAAAATATAAATCTTAAACACAAACGACCGTTTTACACGATTCTTACCTGGCATAAAATTTAAAATAGTAATTTATATTATCCCAATACCGCAGAAATAAAATGGCATACAAACATATTAAATACGGTAACGTTCTATAGCGCCCTTAATATAAAAAATACAAAAGTGTTAGAGGAGAAAGTTAAAAAGATTGTAAAAAATACGGCGATTTCCATTTAGAATACGCTATATTTTTTCTATTTGTGACGTATTTTAGACGCAGATTACAAAATTAGTTCGAAAAATGTGTGAATTATCTGGATAACATTGTATAACTTAACAGATAGCTATATCCGTGACTTTCTATAGTTACCAGAACTTCATTATAATACGCAGTGTATTATCGATCAAAGATCATTTACTCTAGCTGTGTACGCCCTGTATAACAGACAGACACTATTATATTTCAAAATCAGTACCGCCTTGCTTAATACAGGGTATCACATAAGTACGGGCCGCTACTTCAGGAGCGTATTCTAGATGTAAATCTAAGACGAAATTACTAATATTTTTTTTCTAAAATGCTTTCTAAGAAAGTTATAGCTCTCTAAAGATGGCGCCAAAAAACTCTTTTTCGATAACAGCTATCAAGCGATAAGAGATAAATTGATGAGATTTTGGATTTAACATAACTGTTCAATTTACTACAACAGTCCTAAATTAAAATTTGAAAATGCTCAGAGGCGTTGGTTATGGGGGGGGGGCAGAGAATACTTCTTTACTCATAACCTTTTTATGCTACGAAATTTGGCAACTCTAGTATCGTAATCATAAAAACCAATGATTTTTACGAAAAAAATCTGGTGTGAAACAAACAACACACGACTTTCTCTTACGCACATAGATATGCCAATAGTACCCACAAATGATTAGATTATTGTCTACGTTTATTTTGGAAACAATAATTGTAAC
>JAHWXV010450424.1:0-16095 GCA_024586415.1 Phrixothrix hirtus
AAATAAATTTAGCTAATAATCTAATCATTTGTGGGTACTATTGGCATATGTGGCATATGTGCGTAAGAGAAAGTCGTGTGTTGTTTCACACCAGATTTTTACTTTTTCAATCATACTTTCTGCTACATCGACTAGATGGGGATATCGGTTTTTGATGCAATCACTTTTAAATTAATAAAAAACTGGTAGCTTTTAAATGTAATACTTAGGTAAACGATTAATAACACTTAGGCACTCTTTATGTATGTTTAAATTCACCTAAATTAAATTAAATTAAGAAAAGTGAAGAATTTTCCCAAAAATCGTTATATGAAAAATGTTTAAAAATTAACCTCGCATGATATTATGCATCACGGAGTTAATTATATATTTATGACAGGGAACTGTGCTTTGTATATAAGAGGACAGGTTATGACCGGTTTAGTTCTTGTTGGAACTCTTCAGATAAGCGTATCCCTCCGATATACAGAACACGTCCAAGCCACCATTTTATACACATGCCTGTGTAAGTTTCGTTAATGAAATCATTGCAAAGTTTTTGTAACAAAAGAGATTTGTGTATCTACTTGTCATTTGTTTGATACGGCAAACATTCTTCCATTAAAAATGTAAATGGATGGTTTAGCATGACTACGGAGTGTATCTACTATGAACTAATTACACTGACTATATCAAATTATTAATTTTATGCACAACTGAAATTAATTTTAAACACAGCTACTTTGTTAATTTATAAAATTAAATATAAATTTTGTTCCAGATATAACGTTTCCATCAATAAAATGAACCCAGACAAGTGGCTTCTATTTAATGAAGCCCTAAGAGTTACCCGTGAATCGGAATCGGTGATTTCTAAATTACAAATTAATGCGTGTCGAATGTCGTGTGTATAGTGGGCAGCATCCCCATAGGTGCACTAGAGCATGGCGTGATGTCCACTGCCAAACGGCTGGTGCTAAGCTGGCGAGGCCGAAAGCAGTCGCATGACAGCTCGGCTGGAAGATTGGTGGCCCACGGTGGAAGTGCTCTAGGTTCCGTCGATGGACACGAACTCGATGAAATTGCTGTGGTTTCCAGTAATGCTGATCCTTGTCATGTTAAATATGGAAGTGGACCTGTATCTACTATTAATGGACCACGTCTTGTTCCAGGTGAGTTTTTACACATCAGTAGGTTTGGAATAATCTAGTTTTTATTTTAAATTACTGAAAGAACAAGCGCTTTCAAAATACACATAGATATCGATCCTAAATTGCTTTGTAAAGTTTGATAAGGTGCAATCGAGTGTAAAGGACGGATTGGAGCTTTTTCTGTATTTAACTTTAAAGTTGGCAGAAAAGTATTGGTAAATTTACTTAGCAAGAGTTGAATAATAATTTTATACTGACGCTTGTTTGTATTTATTTCATTTAAGGTAATTGTGTTAAGAGATCTATGCTAATTATTTGATTTAATTACAACCCGGATGCAAAGGTGATGAACAATCCATTGGGGTATATGTGGTCTATAATTAAAATTAATTTGTAAAAGCTATTTTAATTGCGCCAACTTTTATTATATAAATATTTTTAGAAATTTAAAAAATGTTTATTGTGCATAATGGGTCATTTATTTTAATGTTTACTAATTAACATGTATTTCTAGAGAAAAATAAATGGGCATGACGCTTGAGTAAAAGGCGATGAAACATGAGCAATACCCATAAAGTATTGGTTACATAAAAAAACTCACAGACACAACTGTAAGTTTAGATTGCGAAGTTTTCCGTTTCAACTGCTTTCATTCCCAGCTACCCCAACTATTTTGCTATTTTGCAACCCTTTGTGATAGCTTAAATGAAATGTAAATCAAAGATCTATTCAACCATTAAAGAGAAATTAAAATCTGTAAAAGGATTCAAGAATAAACTGTGTTTACTTAAATATTATTTTGTTGTAAAGTCTTCACCAAAAAGTTTAATTGAAATTATTACAGCGACGTTAATGTTGTTGGTTAACTTTTATTATTATTGCTCCAAATGCTTTTGTTCATAAAAAAATAGCTAAACGAATAAGAACACTTTCAAAGATGTTGCAGGTTTAATTAGTTGTTACATTGTTTGCAATGTGGTATATGATTTGTAACAGAATTATTAGATTACAACACATTCTTATTAATCTAGTCCTAATTAAAAGGAACAAAAAGAATTCAAACAAAACACTAAAAACAATAAAAATAAAAAGAATTTTAAGATGTGTTTTATCCAACAATACTGTAACAAACCATATACCATATCGCAAGAAATGTAACAACTTAAACCTGTAACGTCCTTGAAAATGTTTTCATTGGCTTAGCCAGTTTTTTATGAAAGGAAACATTTGGAGCAATAATAATAAAAATTAACCAACAACATTAAAGTCGCTGTTTTATTACTACCAGCAACAATCTAAATTAAACTATTTGGGGAAGACTTCACAACAAAATAATATTTAGCTACTTCCCTAAATTCTTACAATAGACCGCGTTACATGTTAGAGTTTACTTAATACACGTAGTAAGAAAAGAAAATCATGTTCAACGTAGTATTATTCTAAATGGTTAACAAGTCATCTTAGGGGATGTTCAGGTTGGATTCTGGTAACAACTTTGGCAAGTAATTCTTCGAAACAATTATCCAACAATCCCGAGGACGTACTGGCCTATAAATAATTTATACTATTTGGCTTGTTTTTACAAACAATGAATTTAAATGACCTCACAGAAAAAAAACAGAGATTTCAGATCCATCTATCAACCAAGTGTTCTTCGGATACTATTTTGAATTGTTAGCACGGTATCAAAAAGCATCAGCTTGTGGGAATCAAAAATTATCAGTGATTTCTAAATTAGTATTAGTTGGAAAATAGCAGCAAATGGTGGAATTATCTTTTCATCAGAACTTTAAGTAAATTTCAGTTGTTAAATTATCTTCAATGAAAAACGTGGTAATAAAATAATGCCCAATCATACCTATCTAAATATTTATCTTTTGTAGACGTTGCATGTGCAAGGATTCCATCCCATGGGGGCTGCTTCTGTGACAAGGGTGATAGCTGAGCGTGCGAACTGATCTATTTAGGTAAAAAGATGCCTCATCTTGCAGTTGTTTGACAAATCTTACTCTTGCTATTCTTAAAATGATTTTAGGATAGTTTTAAAGATATTGTATACGGAGCTTTCGCGTAGACTGCATATCATTTGGTTCTACGAGGCAAGTTCAATAGATAAGGTAAAAATGGAAACACTGGCGCCACCAGTATAAAATGAAAAATTAGTTTGCAAAATACATTCCTTCAGATGATGTACCAATTTTCAAGAATATCTGCCGATTACTTGTGCTTAACAGCCATTTAAGAATAGAATGGAAAAACGTGATTATCGAATTCTCCTTAAACATTATTTTCTATTTAGAAAAACAATAATTGAAATTAGATAAAAGCTTGACAATATTGTCTAGATTCTGGTCCATCAATTAAAATGATTCACAAGTGATGATTTTTGTGGTGATCGTACGAACGTTTGCGTTGTGAGGCTCTTAGACTAGAGATTATGATAAAAGTGCATGATATTGTATCAGCAGATCATTGAATGAAGGTAAGTGATGATTTAGATATGAAAAAGCTTTCTGCAAGATGAGGGCCGCGTTTGTTAGCAGTGAACTAAAACCGTAATCGTTCAGCGACTTCGGAGTATAAACGTAACATCTAAATTTTTACGGCGATTTATTGCTGGGGAGACTTGGATTTACCACTATACCTAGTAAATCACAAATAAATCGAAATAAATAGAAACTGATTGAAGGGCACCGAAGAAAGTAAAGGTGGGATGCTTGCGGAATAATTTTCATTGACTATTATAACGGGATAAACTAGTACTACGCCATAGAGGATGTTAAAAAGGAAATCCCCTGAATAATTGATTTGCCTCGGCCGACTACAGTGGAAATGGAAGTATGTCCTACGATTTATAGAAATACGTGAACTGAAAATTCACGGATTTTGCGTAGGGTAGTAAAATTCGATAATTTGTCGCGAAAAGTGGTAAAATAGTCTCGTATAAGGGTGCCACTTTATCTTTGTTCTTTATTTAATAGCAACTAGGGGGCATCGGAAAGATAAAGAGATTGATCTCCAAACTTTTAGTTAATATGAACCTGCATTAATTCAAAAAGGGAGTTACCTTTATTGTTACGATGCCCGCCGCTGGATTGCTCGTCGTATCAGGTGGACTTACGATGGGTACTCACTAGGTATAAAGCTAGAAAAATAACAATTAATTCCTGTAAGAAAGTATAAATTATCACTATGTGGCTACGTATAATAAAAGAAAAATTGGTTTAACAAAATTAATTATAATGGACACAAATATGTTATACAGTATTTATGTACAGATTCTCCCACAACTAGATATTAGATTCTATAATTACTACAACTAGTTTAAGGGGCCCTTGTATCCCTAAGATTACGTTATGCTAATTATACAAGTAAACAATTGGTTATCAGGACCCTAAATACTATACAAACATAAAACGTTCATAACGATAGTCTTTTTAAAATTGATATGAACGTTGTTCGTGAGTTCTACGTGATACGTTAGCCTTATTTCGTGCAAACAATTTAGGTCGGTACGGACGTTGATGAAATAGTAAATTAACGAAAGAAGTTTTATCATTTACTTGAAGGTCGGAGACCTATAATATTTTCAATAAACGTGGCTAGTGTAGTAGGCGGTTAGCAGGTAATGGTTTTATCGTATCGCTGGTACTACCCTCACAAAATTAACCCTGTTGGTTTTAATTGAAGGGGAGTTGGAATCGACTCTCTTTAAAAATTCGACCTTGGCGTAGACAGATCAAGTGGACACTCCTTAACCTTCTTTAACTCGATATCCGGGTACTCTTCCACTAGTTATTCATTATCTTATCAATCCGCACCACACACGCAATTTGAAGCTGGTTATCACTTGAACGGTACTCGAGAAGTGACTTAATTCTTACTGCCAATGTCAAGGGGGGAATAAGAGTGGACCAAGTCTATTTTTAGACTGGCCTTCAAACGGGGATTGCTGACTTTTTGTATATTTAACAAAATGTCTCTAATTCTTTGTTAAGTAGGAATACATTATTGATAAATTTATAAACCAAATTATGATGTACAAATAATATTGGTGCTTTACAAATTGGATTTGATTATTACATCGCGATACTATATACTGGGTGTTTACAAATAATCGACCAAGTCGTAGGATTTTCAGGCGCGCTTACACTATCTTCAAAAAGGTAGAAAAATATCAGGATAGTATTATTTATTATTGTTGGACCTGTAGAATGAAAGAATAAAAGAAAATCGGCCACATGATAATGCGCCAGCACATTGTTCGGCTATTACAACTGCAAAGATACATGAACTGTATATCTAAATGTCTCCAAATGCCTCATATTCACTCGAATTTGTTTCCACTGACCCTTTCTTATTCCTAGACATGAAAATTTGGCTTATTGGTAAGAAATTTTCAGATAATCAAGCAGTGATCGCCGAAGTAGACGCTTATTTTCGGACTTTGATGAATTTTATTCTAATGAAGGCATTAAACGCCTTGGAACAAGTGTATTGAGTTGAAGGGAGACCATGTTGACAAATAATACGTTTTTATACCGAAAAAATAACGGCTTGTTTCATTTTTATCCGAATTATTCAACTACTCTCGTAGAACCGGTTATATGTTGTGTCTTAGTCTAGGACATTGCGTTTTAGCTCAACAGAAACGGCTTGATAAGCACATAAAACACATAATTTTTAAGTTGCAGCAGTATCGCATATGTATTAATACTAAGATTGAAAACAAGTTTGTGTGAATCGATCTGGTACAACTGCACCTGCAACAGGTTCTGAAGTATTTCTAATGTTATCAATTTCTTGAGACTTTTCAATTACACAATTGGTGGCATATTCTCTTATTAAAGTTCAGTTTAGATAATTCTCATTAAAAATGCACATTTCTCACTCCGAGTCCGCTTTCAGTGACGCATTCCGCAAAGATTTATATTTTAATACACTAATTTTAAATGAAATTTTCGAAATAAATGAAATTTCAATATTGCACAGTGTTTTTAACTAAGTTTTCGTTGTTTGACAACCGAGTTACCTTGATTGTAATAATGATAGTCGTGATTAAATTGCATAATTATAGAATGGCTACTTACTCCGAGGAAATTGATATAAAATGTTTGAAAAATCAATTGAATTTATTTCGAACACTTTGATTATGTTGTTGAATGGCCGTTTAATTTATCTGTCGTTTCAGGCATCACAAAGAGAAAGTTGAAACTTTAAAATAAATTGCCATGGTTAGGTGCGAAGGGGGTGAAATTGAAAATTATCAATTGCATCAAATATTACTATTGACGTGTCCGAGTGTTTTCTTATCTAAGTAGTATCTTAAGAATATTGCTTATCATATTTTACACACGAAGTATATTCTTACAGAGTAACGTGAACTTTGACCACAGAAAAAAATTGAAAAAACTTCTATTAATTATAATTTACCTATTATAATTAATTAATTAAGACTCTTGAAATAACCCTCCTATTATACATAACTTTAAATAACATTATATGTAACAGTCTTCTTTTAAGACCGACCATTTTTTACTAGTTGCATCTATTTTTACGTCTTAATTTTCAGATGCGCTTTGGGTTGCCTAACTCCGTCTTTATTTATTTGCATTCGCGAGGATCGTTATCTGATCCCGCCACGTGCCGAAAGGCATTGTGTGTTAATTATAGGTGAAATACGCACGTGATTGTTTCCGCCCCGTTTAGTTACAATAACCTTTGTGGTTTACTCTAGTTCTTGAGATAAAACACCTACATTTTTAGGGTGAGTGGGCATCCCTTAGTTATGTGCAAGGTTAGTTGATCGATTTCTATTTATTTATTTTCTAGTGTTTTAAGTATGGGATTTAAAATGGGAATTCGCCGGTATGCTTGTAACACCGATTGCTTCTGGATGAGACCGGGGTTCCGCTTCAGAGGGGTTCCTTTCGCCGTGGCCGATCTGCTGTTTCTCCATACTAGAGCCGCCCTTTTCTTTCTGCTTCTCTACGGCCCTGGTACGACGACCCACGGTTTTGCGAAAAACACCCGTTCCGCAGCCTCGAGGCGATGATTTCGATTTCTTTAGGACAAAATCCGTTTTTCTCGGAAAACTTCTACCATCCAGGTCAGTTTATCTTAACTTTTCTACTGGTATCCGCCGAAGATGGCGTAAGCTCGTTACGTTTTGGGACCTACGAATTACTGCTTTGCGTTCCGATATTTATTTTCTACAGTTTATTATTTTGTGCTACAGAAAATTAAGCATAATTAATCATTATAATGATTTAACTTAGTCTGTAAATATTCTGCTAATAATTTTGAAACAGAAATTAACAATTGTTTTATAATAGTGAAATCCGTTTGTAAATGCAACGATCAGTTATTAGCGCTAGACGCCGAATTCATAGCCCGAGCGCGGCATCAAGCCGCTCGTATAATTTCACGGCCCCCTCAACATTGACTTACTTTGATACTTTTACTTACTGCTTAGATATATTTTTATATGTTATGATTTATGTGAAGGCGTTCTTGGATAAACTAAATTTAATTAATTGCCTACGAATTTTAAACATTTATTTACGTTTTATTTAAAATCAAAGCCGCTCTTCACTGCAGTAACGTACGAACAACAATTTAATTAATTTAATTGTTAATTCCTTTTTTTTAAGATTCTGTGATCTCAAATAGATGTTTTACATTTAATTTAAATTAGGACAATTAAGTTCACGAACACCTAATATTTATCCTTTTTCAAATATTGTTATTTCCAATTCTATATTTTAGGTTTTGCTTTGACCGTTTGAACATGTGCGCGATAACGAGGCTCGATACTATAACTTTGCAGCACACATATGTTAATTTAGCTTGAGTTTTTCAACATTTTTCTATTAATTGTACACTTTACTAGCCATTTTATTTATGCAGACAGTCCTCAAAATTTCGTTGAATTTTTACTGTTATGTTCAATTATAAGATTTTTATGAACTATACGTTTGCTAGATGCTCACTGTTGCTTTCCAGAACGAAAATAAATTGATCTTATCCTTACTTTGATTTTTATTTTCATTTATGTACCGTTGTACCGTAATTAATTTTTCTTTCAGCTTATTTATAAATATTTTTGCTAATGCTTTTCTCCGTAACCTTAAGTATGAAGCAAAATATCTACGAGTAATTTTAAGTCAAACTTTTATCGCCGATTTGATCTACGTCGTTTTCACTCTTGTGCGTCGAGATTGACACTAGCGTTTTCCAATTACAAGTGTATGGCGCTCAATTTCTTTTCTTTCTCTAGCTATTTAAGGTTGTTTCCTGTGCGAGCACGTACCAGTTTCGGGATCACCTGGCGCTCGCCAGCACCGAGTCCAGGATTTCATCCAGTGACACTGAGAGCGAAATTTGCACCTGCCAACGCCGATATTGTGTTCGATGGTTATTTCGACCATCTTCTTTTTATAAGTAACTACGCCCCACTCCCTAGCCTCCGCGGTACTAGGGCCGGCCGGCCATTTTTCTTTTATTTTTGCTGCGAGGCGTGATCCTTCTAATAAATGGCTGTACGCGCTTATTTATCCAACTTTAACTGGTAGAATTTTTGGCGCCCAACGTGGGGCTGGATTCGTCTAGGCTTAATCATTTAGGCGTTTAAGTAGTTACATTTTTCTCTTCTTTTTTTGGTTCTTCTTTGACTTCTTCTTTTCACTATGGATAAACGTTTAGATATTGGTCGCTTGTTTGAAGACGAACTAGAATATGAAGTTTGTATACGAGGTATCCCCGAAACGATGTCTGTTGAGGAAATGAGAAAGATATTACGTTCTGTTTTACCACCCTACCCTTACACCTTCGAAGAAGATGTAGAGGCTATTCGGAACAAAATTACTACTATTCGTGGACTCTTATCTGCTACTTTGATTACCAAAGGATCTATTGAATTCTTTAAGATTTTGACAAAAATTAACCATTCTATCGTTCACATAAATCGCGCACCGGTTACTACTGAAGAAGAAACGCAATTGCGTACTACCTTACTCACTCAATTAGTGCTGTTATCCACTGAACTACATACTAAATCAAACGTTGAGGTTGTTGGCGAATTAACTGACACTGCTCCTCCGAGACAACTTTCTGCCTTATCTTCCGGAGAGGAACTTGAACCTGCTCGAACGGTTTCTAAAGCCACTGTTTATTCTTTTAGGTTATCTCTGGAACAAAATTTATCTCGTCCTGTCTCTGTATACAAATGGTGGTTGAAGTTCAATGGGAACGTTAACGATTTGTATGTCGCTTCGTTCTTGGAACGTGTTGAGGAATTGTGCGAGTCTAGGAACGTGCCGGAAGCTGTGCTTATGTCTTGTGCCGCCGATTTATTTGAAGGAGAGGCTCTCTCTTGGCTTAGTTCTACCCGTTCGTCGTTTCGCTCCTGGGATGACTTAGTAGATGAACTTGTTGCGGAATTCCAATCACCTGACTACGACGATAAACTACTATAACAGATTAGGTTACGTACTCAGGGTAAAGATGAGAGATCTGGCATGTACTTAGGTGCCATGGCTAATCTTTTTCGTAGGCTTACTGTTCCATTGGCTGAACGTACACTACTTGAAGTAGTGTCAGCAAGTCTCAAAAATGAAACCATAGAAAGTTGCCTTTCATTATTTATATTTCTTTTATAAAAGCTATTATGTATTCAATAATTTAAATAATGGAAAAGTAGTTATACAAGCAATATAATTGTCCATATAGACCCAGATTTTTTCCATTTACCTTTATTTAAAATTTAATTAACATGCTAAAATTAACGGGTATTGGAGGTGAATACTTTTAAGCAGGTAACTTTTCTATTATTTCATTTTTGAGAACTGCTGACACTACTTCAGGTAGTGTACGTTTAAATATAATATTATTTAAAGTAATTTCCATCTTATAAAATAACAGAGTTAAGGTGCGGCTATTAAAAATTTTCGGTTCTTATGGAATTTCACTTTACTCAGTATTTAAATAGCCATCTGTCTCACTTTTACCACATAGATTTGGTATTGTTCCGCATTTTACGTTTACAATACTTCCATAAATCGATTGTTGTTAACCAGCAGGTAGAAGAGTCCTGTTTTAATTCAAAAACAGCCATTTAAAAAGGTATAGACTTTATGCAGTACTAATGTTGTTGCATTGAACGCACTACGATAAGTGAATCGGTGTATTCGGTACCATTTATTTTGTTCTGGAGGGAGATATAAAGCCCGCTTTCCCTTTGGGGTGATTTATTATGTGTAATTATGACTTTCTTGAAATTGTTTTGGTAAAACACTCGTACACCAAGCACGTGCTCTACTGCAGCAAAACGATCCATGGCGACTAAATTTCCAGCGATCGAACTAATGCTTATGACCTTCACAACACCTTCGCGTTTTAACAAAATCAAAATCGAACTTGATTATGAGGGATCGTGTATTTGCTTGTCAATAAATGTATGAAAAGAAGATAATCGCTGTTGCCGCTTCCGCCTAATTTTTGTATCCTCAGTGCTTGTATCTTTATATTAAACACTGATTGTTTTTGTATTATTGGATAGTAATTTATCACATAAGCGCAAGGTGAACAGCAAATATTTTAGAATTAATAAACTCTTACCGTTATAATGAATCTCCATACTTATATAAGGAGAGAGGAATTTAATGTCAACTGGAAGATTATGATTGCGTCTTGAAGTAGAGTAATTGGAAGACGTCTCTTACACGTTACGCATGGTTTCATTAACGACTTATCCATTGTGCGTGTTTCGAAGTCCCTTATACGTACATAGAGGTTGACCTAGAAAGACGCTAAAATCCGATTGCTAGATAGAAATTTATTTAACCGTATATAACTGAGATTATAGGAGCAGAACGAACTTTGCTTTTATCACTGTTATAAAATTCTATTTGCAATTTACTAACAAAAATCTAAATTTTTTTAAATTTCTTATTTTAATAGCTTTACTCAACGTAATCTAGATTGAAATTGATTAAAATAAGGTGACGTTTTTTAAGAAAGGCCTTAAATGTTACATTAGGTGTTTGAAAGAAACTCCTTGTCTTGGTGTCATTCTTCGTAAATTTCATTTACGCTTCACTTTCATTTAAGTGACTATTACATGAAAAGGGCTACATCCTTGATATTTTGATCTTAACCTATAGTTAGTTCAGAAACTGGAAACTGTCTACAATTTTTTTTGTATTTATTAAAAATTTACTACCTTTTATCAACGCTTTATACTTTAAACTTAAATTACAAAGCTTTTTTGAAATTATAATTACAATCTACAAGTTTTTGCCTTGTTACTTTACTTGTTACTGTTGCCTATGTAATGAAAATAGTGTAATAATCCATTGGATGTAAACTGATTTAAGAAAAGACAGAAAAGACCTTGTTGGATTCGTTAAGCAAAAAATACTAAGAAGGGCAGTTTTGTTAATTCGAATACAGTAAATCGAATAAACTTCCGAAAATATTTAAAGACACATGAAAACTTATTAATTCATATAACCTGAAACTATGGTTATATAAACTTCAAAAATGTTTCGGCAAAGCAGTAAATTTAAATAAATTAGTAGTCTAATGAATTGAAGCTTTCTAGTAAATCTAAATTATGATATAATCTAAAAAAACTGCTATAAAGTTGTACAAAATTACAATAAAGTTATTTATATTAAATTTTTAACCAATAACTAGAGTAAAATCAAAAACGTCGAGTAGGTGGTTTGTGTTTAGTTTATATAGTAACTAAAACCGATGAATGTGGGTTTTTAATTCGTTTAATGGAGGTATGTTAAATAATTTACCAAATCTTGGTGGATATTTAGCGTCGCAACAACTAATATTTATTTTCATTTTGGGTTATTACAAGAAGAGAGAAAGTGCAGTTTTTAACATGATTGTATACAGGGTTTGTATAAAAAGTATCAGTAAAAGTTTTGGAAAAATAGATTTATTTCAGATATTGCTGCAATATCTCAAAATTCTTCAAAGTACATCCCTTGAGCGTCGGCACACTTTTACCAGCGGTTTTTCCACGACTCGAAGGGTCCCTGGTAGGCAGATTCCGGAAGGTCCTCAATGGTGCGCGTGCAAGCTTCTTTGACGACACTTAGGTTCCCATGGTGGTGTCCTTTGAGGGAGGATTTCACTTTTGGGAATAGGAAATAGTCTACCGATACCAAGTAAGGGGGCTGGGGAATCGTCGAGATGCTATTTTTCGTTAGGTAGTAGGTTATCTTGGAGCAGGTGTTGCTAGATGCATTATCGTGATGAAATTTCCAATTTCTGGTGATGGTTGGCTTCAGCTTCCTTCAGCCTTTTTAGCGCTTCTAGGTAAAAAGCACCATTCACTGTCTGCCTCTCAGGTACAAATTCGTAGTGGACCACCCCCTTGGCGTCGAAGAAAACGATCAGCATGGCTTTCACTCTATATTTGCTCATTCGAACCTTCTTTGCACGAGGTGATGACGCAGTGTGCCATTCGAAACTTTGCCGCTTTGTTTCCGGGTCGTATTCGAACATCCAACTTTCGTCTCTCGTGATTACGTTGTCCAAAAATTCGGGGTCTTCTTCAACGCGTTGCAGAAAGTCTTTGCAAGCAGACACTCGATTCTGCTTTTGGCCCTCCGTCAAGACCTTCGGGACGAGTTTAGCGCAGACCTTTCGCATCGCCAAATTTTCACGGTGCACGGTAATTTTATCAATACCAATACGATCTGGAGTCAGACACTTAACCGACGGTCTGAATTCAGCACTACACGCATACGTTGCGCCGGTTCTTGACGTCGACGGCCGTCCAGATCGGGGCTCATCCTCTACATTCTCCCGGCCATCTTTGAAGAGCTTTTCAGTTTGTGACATTCTTTCATCCTTGAACACTTAGCGAATCATGCCCAACGTCTTCGTACCCGGATTTCCCAGGTCTAACACAAAATTTGATGGCGTACCGCTGGCGCTGTTCAATCTTTCGCTGCATTTTGCGCTTGCACCGAGTCACTCGACAGGGGTCCGCTAAAAACACGATCTAGCCTGAACGAACGCTCGCACGTGATTGGTGCTTGAGGTGTGTTTAAGGTAAGATCCACCGCTATCGAAACTACGCGGTGTGAACGTGCTGCAACGTATAGTCACATCAAGAAAAAATGGTTCCCCATACTTTTTATAGAAACTTTGTATGTATCGCGATTCCTTTCATTTTCAATTTTTTCTGGCTTCTTTTAAAAAATGCAGATAAAATATTTTATCAGCTAATTATAACAGGTGTGCATTAAAATTTATTAATTTTGCTGAAGAAAACAATAAGAGGTTTAGTAAAGAGGTATTAAATTTTGTTAAGTTATTACCTTCTTAAATCATAACATAACTCCCTTTTCTAAACAGCATATTTTTTGAAGTTGCCCTTATAGTATAACTACGTGGAAAATTCTTACAGTCAAGTGGGAACTAGTAACGTAGATTATAAATTAGCAATAATTAGTCAGTGGA
Organism: Phrixothrix hirtus; assembly: GCA_024586415.1. Classification (NCBI taxonomy): domain Eukaryota; kingdom Metazoa; phylum Arthropoda; class Insecta; order Coleoptera; family Phengodidae; genus Phrixothrix; species Phrixothrix hirtus. Next base: position 13,620 of record JAHWXV010450424.1, read on the forward strand.
ATGGCTAATATTACGAGGAACACAAAATCAGATTTTTGGGGGATTCTAAAGAGATTTATTGCACTGTCGCATACATTTATTAACAAATCTGTAAAGAAGATTCAGCAATAAAGTATAGCACTAATATTATCATGATTGAACATTGTTCAACGTACTAGAATTCCATTTTATGATGAACTGATGAGCTCAACGTAAGTACTTAAATTGCAAATGGCCACATATTCAAAACAAAACGCAGAGCCTCTTTATTTAATTTTTCTATATTGTAAACCAATAACGCTTCATTCAAACTAACTCAAATCTTGAATTAAATAATAACCAGAAAGTGTAAGCATGTTTAGATTTTGACAAATATGTATAATAATAAATTATTTAAAGACACCCGGTATATAGAAACGTATGCTATTTTTTGAGAATATTCGGTAATACATCGTAGACTTTTTAATAATAATAACTTTAATAATATTAGATATTCAAAATTATAATTAATTCAATTGGAAATAACGTTTTAAGTTCTTTCTTTGTTATACTCGTAAGTTAAAAACTAATGTGATTCCTATATCATACACAGCAACAAGGGTATTTTAAAAACTATTATATCAGTAAATGCGTAGACATGCAATAACCTTCGAGACGCCAGTATTTTTAAAAATAGTTACCAAAAATTCCCGCTTTACTCCCCCCTCCCGAAGAAAAATGCTTCTGATAGTCAGTTGAAGCTAGATACTATTAGAGTAAACAACGCTTCCTTTGTTTGTGTAATTGAGTACAAGCGTACTTAAGGGGACTGTGTCGAGGTTCAATGTAAATTTTAAGATAGAAGAATTATCCAAGCTTAAGTTTCGTAACTGATTGACTTTTGGGAAATTCGGCATATTGACGTTCAAAGGCGGATTGTAATTGGGTCAATTATCATCCTTCCAAGTTCTTTTCCTGTAAAATGGTTTAGGATCGAATTGTACAAGTAAGGTACGATATTATTTAGAACCAGAGGCGGTACTGTTACCTACTTATTTTGGGAGCTTCAAAGTCCCTGAACCACAAGCAATTGACGTTTTTATACTCTAACTTTATCATCACGTAATCCTCGAAGCTTTTATTTGGGATTCTACAACAAGCCCTTTTATAAACTCCGCTGGAGCTAGTATTTAGATCAAATTAAAAATAGACATTTGAGATAATTTTGTAAATATTACACTGAATCTTTAATAAGTTCAATTATTTAGTTAAGTAAAGGCCACAATTTAGAGGTTGAGTTTATTGTTCAATTTATTGTAAATATAAACTTTAGAAACTTTAGAATTTAGTTATAGATAAGAATATGTTTTGAATTACGGTTACATATACTTTTCTGACTACATCTTATTCATTATTGTGATATACCGAATTTAGCTCTTATTATTTCATAGCAATAAGGATCTTGGAATAAGTAACCATTCTTTTCTTTGAGTGAATTACAAGAATAAGTTAAGCATCATAATTGATAGTTTACGATTGACCTGATCGAAGTATATACCCAGTGGCATACGATTCACCATCTGGATAGTAAGTATCACGCTGCCTTCCCGTAATACGGTTTCGAAGTGGAGTCTACGTTCTTCACTTCCCACTTTTGAAAACCTAACGTCTCCAAACGAAGTGGCGCCCCTCAAATACGACTTGCCCCTTTTTTGTTGCTACAACCACGTTCTTAGACGTAGCCTCGCTAGTTTAATAGCTAACTTCGAACTCTTCTTCTCATACCGTAAGTTCAGAAAGTAACTCTATTTGCGCCCTTAGTGTTGCAAAACGGCTTTATTCCGTTTTAAAAGAAGAAACTTTATACATTTTAAATGTTTAACAGTATAAAAAACATTCCTATATTGCGTTGCTTTAATATATTTTTAAAATCGCGTCGTATGTGTTTCAAAATTGTCATAACAATTGCTGTTCTTGCTGTGTATAAAACACAGATATGCTTATTTTGGCTAGGTATTATAGAAAGAAAGTGTATGTCGTTGTAGAATAATACATTATTCTGTAGTTAACATGACTTGTTTTAGATTAAAAGGGTTGAGGGGTACAGAATAGTAAGTATGGTGCAGTAAAGCTGGACAATAAAGATAACCTGTGTTTTGTAAGCAAAATCTTACTTTTTTAAGGTGTTTTTCATGCTAAATTCACATTTCGCGCTGAGTAAATTGGGATTCAAAACACCTTGAAGAATTTTAATTTTTATAATCAAATCTATAGAAATTAATGGCAATATGCTTTCTAGATATTGAAGCAGCTTTATTCGTCGAAGACTGACATAAAATAATTTCAATTATTCCTATATTTTTTAAACTCATGATCTAATATATATACAGTGCATCCGTAAAGTAGGGGATAAATTCTATAAAATAAAAATGGATAGTTATTGAAAAAAATGCTCGAACCCGTCGATTTTAAATTTTAGTTTAGAGTTATTTTATGTAGGAATGAAATATACAGGGTG
>JAHWXV010450434.1:0-10946 GCA_024586415.1 Phrixothrix hirtus
AATAAATGTAGACAATAATCTAATCATTTGTGGGTACTATTGGCATATGTGGCATATGTGCGTAAGAGAAAGTCGTGTGTTGTTTCACACCAGATTTTTTGATATTGGTTTTATTGAAGTGGGCCACGATTTGTTAGAGGTTTTAAATGATTTATTTACAGTTTTAGACTAACGTAATAACTCCTTCATGTGTTTATAGTTTATGCACTTAAAATAACACTTTCCGTTGACCGCTATTGCATTGTCTTTCAAACAAGTTGACGCTTTATTTTAAAAGCCATTTTCATGGGACGACTGGATTTGTTTCTTTTGAATTAGAACTATCCCCGCGTAGATGGTTCAAGTTTGTCGGTGGGTTTTAAAATCACCCTGTTTTGTATAATGTCAAAGGACATTAGTTTGGTTTTAAAAGCTATCGCAATTTCACCTTAAATACGGTAAGCCGGAATACTTAATAATATGATACCCTCGAAATACTTATATATTTGTTTCTCAATCTCTTTGTAGTTTAAAAATAAAATTGTTATTTTGTATAGAGACATTGGAATTTAACAGTATGTGTAAATCATGTGTGTATATAAAAATATAGTCTTAGATCATTTGGATTGTTGCTAAAAAATGGTTTGGCCTAGACGCATTGTTTTAGAAAATTAATTAGTCTGTGTTTGACAGATGACAGCTTTATTACTAAAAAAGATAATAAATGCTTTAAACCTTAGCCTCAAACTGTTTTTATTTTGTAATTATAGTAAATATTAAATAAAATACAATTATGTTTCTAAATGCATAACTGGTTTTCATGAATTAAAATTACATATGGTAAACTTTGACCTTTAAGTTCATTATTAACTAAAACTAATGTGCGTTTCAATCTTATAAAAGGAGTTCATTAGCAAAATTAAACAAACTAAAAATATTTGTGTACGACCCTATTTTTAAAAATGTACGATATTGAATGATGCATTTTAAAACATCGCGTTTGCTTCCATTCAGTCAATTTAAACTACACATTTTATACTCCGACTAGTAAGCACACAAATATGAACTTTAAGAGGTTCACAAAGTCTGCCCCATGAAGAAAATGATAAGTATAAGGTATAAACCGCCAATATCTAATTATAGCAAACGAAATGAAGAATTTTAAAACAATTTTGAGAAATTGAGATATTTTCGTGTAAAAGAACAACATTTATCTTACGATAAAAAGTTACGATCGCCTTCTCATCAAGATATTAAATGATGCACTGTGAGAACGTCGCAAGTTTTATTTTAATACACGTTGTTCCCAATTTTGATTCCAATCATTCACCTTAAACATTTTGTTCTAGAATTATAACAATGCTCTGCTTCCGTATAGATAAAACAGAGAATTGAATTTTCATTCAGGATGTGGTGTGCCTCAAGCGATGCATCAAGACAAAGGCTTTTGACAGGGCGTCTTAAGCCGTTTTGCGAGCAAATCGAGCTGCTGTAAATTCAGGGTAATAAATGATTAAATCTGATCGTTTCTTATTTGTACGATGCTAAAATGCACATTTTATTCCAGTTTAATGAAAAACTAACGTAATTTTTCGCGATCTTTTCAGGATCACTATTTGAAAAATCGCCGAAGTTCGTTTTGCATGACCCCGCCTCATGGACGCTGCAGATAAAAACAAAAATTAGCACTAAATTGATTTATTGTCTTAATTAAAACCAGGCCAAATATGTACGTTGGCTGTGTAGTTGTCCAATGTATATGATGAAGTGAACTTTTATTATTTTCAACTAATTAAGTGTTGTCTGATGACATGTTTAATTTTTTTGACGTTTCAAATTAATTTGTGCCGTAATAGTGGTCTTAATTTACTTTACTATTTGTTTTATTATTAAAAGTTTTATGGCTATTAACTGTCATTTTTTATTTCAGGTAAATTGGATCTTTTTCGAATACACACGTTTAATAAAAATCGGAAGATGTGGTAAGTTGATTGCCTGAGAATTATTTTTTAACGCATGCTTAATTTTCCGTAACATTTAACAACTTAATTGGAAAACGATTGATATCTATAAACATAAACATAAATACCTTAAACTTAAATACTTAAAATTCCTTAATTATTGATTTTATCTGAAACATTGAATTTTATCACGTTTATCTCGACTAGTATGCATATTAATAGTGTTTATAGTTTATAAAAAAATAAAATGATGCATGTGCTTCAGATGTACATGTAAGTGAACAAATAAATCACAATGGCATCTCTTAATTTAAACATTGCACATACCTATGCCACTTCAGCAACGTGATAAAGTGATAAAGTTCGCTCAGTGCGCGGTACTTCTTCTTCGGCAGCGTTTACGAATTCGAAACTGGTTTCATTTAATGTACACTTGATCTGTCACACAGGACTAGCACTCAGTGATGGTTACGTCAGCTAAATGAGTTACATCATGAGTTACATGGTTACATCCGATAAACACGGAATATGCTTCAACATAAAGGTCTGTCTAATCTTCATTCGATTCGAAAAATCCTTTAAATATCGAGAAAACGAGCATCACTTTGAATTGGTTGTGCTTGTTTGTGTTTTATAGGCCGGGCGGACTGGAGCTCCCGTTTGTTTAAGCTCATGTTACGAACGAGTTTTTAATCGATTTTTGGCTGTTGGCAAAATTAATTTTGTTTTGGAAACTAGATATAATTACTTTCGGTATGACGGAAAATGACGCCGTTCGGTATTTATTTTGTAATTCTTATCGTTTCTAAAAATCAGGTTCCGCGCGATTCAATAAAATTCAATTTCGAAGTGAAGGTTCGCATTGTATCCTGGTATATATTCTTGTAATGTAAGCAAAAGGCTTTGGTATCGCGACTGGTCCTATTTTTACCGAAGCCAACAAAGGCAACGCAAACGCTGTTTTCATTTAGACACCGCCAGCTCACCAACTTATGATTTAATTACTGACGGGTAAATTTAATTAACATCAGGATTCGATCTGACAGTCGGTGCCATGTTTTAACCATATTTGTTTGACTGACGAATCTTGGAAACCTTTGCGTGCGCGCGTAGAGACATAATATAACTCAAATAACCTTTTCTTTATTATTATGACACTTGCACAAGCGGTACTTAAAGAAAGTAAACTTGATAAACTTGGATTCATGCCTGCGCGCCTCTTGAATAAACTTAATTAGGAATAATATTCATCATTGCTGACAAAAATCCTGTCCCTGTTTGATCGAACTTGTTAATTTTAGGTACGTATTTATACTATTGACCTGAATAATTGCGAACTTATGTACCCAGCTATTTATTATAGTGTGCATAAAATTTGCTTATTAGTGACTCATCCTGTCACGTACATTGATGTATTTTTGTACTACCGCCATAACATACACTTGGATCACTGATGAGTGCATGATTATGGTTTACTTAATCCAAAATTCCACACGTTTGTAAAGGTGTTGCAATATTAACCGATGCTGTACCGCTGCAGTCTCTTTGTGGGTCAGATAAAGTGGCATAGGGTGTCACTCATGTTTCGACTTTCTTTTTAGGAAGACTACTCTTGCTTTGTAAGTCCTCCTATGTTTTCCCATCCGTTACAGTTACTGGATGAGTGTCTAAACTCACGACACCCTCCCGATTAACTTTGTTAATCATTTTGATCTGCTTTTGCACGTACCGGTTATGGTACCCTCTTGGTAGGACCCATTCCTTCAGGCACTGAACTGGCCGACTTGTAATAAACTCTGCTAGTAATTTGGGCACTACCGCCCGTTTAGATTCACTTTCTGGATTATATTGCAAAATCGACTTTCATAACAAGCGATGACATTTTTAAAACACTAACTCATTTTATGCTTCAAGAATGTCAACATATCGTAGAGGAGCGAAAAAATTCGGCATCATTTATGCCAAGATTTATTTAAAATCTATCGAACTACGAGTTTATCGTCGATATTGCAACAACTTTTGGCATGCTTAGCGACAATTTTGTCGAACAATACCACCAGCTGGTTTTAGATATGCATGAACAAGTTTTCCCATGCCTGTTTAAAATCCTTGAACATCTAGAAACCTTGAATGCAAGATAAGTGTTGATCGCCGTAAACTTATCTAGTTTTGCGTGGCTCATGTGATTGACGTACCATCATGAATGAAGGAATGGGAAAAACACATTTAAAATAACGATCAATTCCTTATGGACCTTATATACTGGCTACCAGAACTTTTGTCATAAAAAAATCGTTTGGTCTATTGATTTCAAACAATGGTTTAACATTTTTAAAAATTTTAAGTCAGAACTACTGGTCAAAACAATTATGCGCATCGATTCCTAAGCTATTTTTCGACAAGCAAACAGTTGTGATGTTCGGGGAGATTAAATTAATCGGTAGTTTTCCGATATATCAGTATACCAAAGAACTTGATCTTTTGGTCGATCAATAACTCCACGCCAAACTACACATCAAGACCGGTGTAACGAAATGAATAGAAGAGCGTCGAATTTCAATTTCGATCATGAAACCCTTATACTAAGCATGATAATTTAAAGGAAGTGATTTCTTTTAACGGTTTTGTCTGTTAAGTTTAGAATATGTTAATCAAATAATGCCCAGGCACGCACACTTGGACTTTTTAGAACAAGTGTCCCGATTTTCGAAATTTCACCCATAGATGATAATATGCGATAGGAAAAAGATTGAGTAATCTGCTGTTGGATACAAGAAGCATAGGATAAGGTATCGTAGACTGATAACGGAAGCGAGTTGTTTAGTGTAAATCCAGGAATAATTTTGTTAATGCAGTCTTCCTCTTTTTTATCATCCAACATCACCGTGACCCAGAAAATATTGTAGACTTTTCTGATGTGATAGTCAATCACATGGGTGAGTTCTAAATTACCAATTCCAGATTTTGATTGTTGGGCGGTGTCTTCCTTGTTAATTTGTTCTTGTAGTTGAAGCTGCACGACGCAGAGATTCCGTTTTCCTTCATCGTTTCGACTGCTATGATAATTTCGCCATGCCCATTAGAATTTAGCTGAACTTGGAGGTGTTCCAAGATTTTTAACGTGCCAAATCACATTGGCATGTGACTTCTTTACCTGAGAGGAGGCAAGTTACATTTTTTCCACTAAAAATTACTGACCTTGGCTAAGTTTGAATTCACGCCATTAAGCACTGCACCATCGAAACCATGTTTAAATGAAATTTGCGCGGACCTTTTTATTATGCGCTATTTTTCGATTTCTTCCATTTCTGTTATTGAACGGCAGCGCGCCGGTTCATGTAAGATGAAGCTGTTTAAAATATTTTTATTCTTAAATATCTTTTTTGTCTTACCTTTTGGTATTGAAGAATTCTGAGCCGCGAGAATTTTAATAAAAGTAAAGTGCTTAGAATATGGGTATTGTTAGTGTCATCAAATTTATAAGGCACGAGGATGTTTCATCGTTATGTAGAAAATGAAGAAGTAGAAGATATCAATCGCCATGGTCAATAAAGCAACGCGAAATTGAAAGTAGATACATCAACCAAGACAAACTTTTATGGATGAAATTTTGCATCATATATAAAAGCAAACGTCAGGTTTGTATAAGTGAAACAGTATTGTTTTTTAAGTAGTTCTCATATGGTTCACAAATCGATTAAAACTCGTCGCTGCGTTTGTAAACTGATCTTCTTTCGTTTGCCAAATATTTTAAACTCTCTACATTTTGATCTTCAATCAGTTTTGTTATTTCGCTTTTAGGTCATTGTTTAGCAAATTTCCTCCTTAATATCTTAATTAGCGTCAACATAAATGTTTCTGTTTTTGGTGTTTCCAATATTTTATTTTTATCTCGCGTAATATGACGTTATCGGTCTTTTTGGGAATTTGTTATTTTTTTCTTTGCACCGTTCTTGGATTAACCATTTCGAAAAACCATAGAAGATACATCTTTTCCTTCATGCTACATTGTTAGGCTTTTCGCTCTTCCATCTTTCGAGTGCTTGTTAACTATTTTTACCAGTTTTACAATGGATGGCCTGTTATTTCTTGAAATCAAGTCTGTTATTCCATTATTGTCTCATACACCACGTTGTTTATTTTCCTTACCATGAGAAATTTTTTATTGTCTTTTACTGATCTTGTTTAGGAGCCGAACTTATGAATGGCGTTATACAATGCGATCACTTAAATTTCAGTTCCCAGTGGGCTATGAAAAAGATGCATGTCTTAGCTTTAGGTTTGTTTGTTTTTTTTGTGACTGAGGGTTCGGGATGCGGAATTTCCCTTGGCCCTCTTGGACTAGAACTGTTATATAGTCATTTTGCCATGCCTACTTGAATTTTGCTTAATCTGGAGGAGTTCCACCGCCAGTAGGAATTTTTAACATTGACACAGAACCTACGATTATACTTCCTTATCTGAGAAGAAGGCATGTTTTTTAAATTTTTCTCCGCCAAAATATTTACCGACCTCGATCGGCTTTCAACCCACGTCTCTTGGGTGCAGAGGCAAACATGCTAACCATTATACCAGTCAGGACCGGCATGTCTTAGCTTAATCCGTTCTCGGTAATTATTATCTGTCACATTGACAGTTTGAATTTGTCATATTTTACAGAAAGTTTTCGAGAATTTAAAATGAAGAGGCACAAATGCGTTAAATGCAATGGTCATCATTTCGTACAATTATTATAAATATTGTAAATAAATTTCCTATTTTAATTTAATAGTAAAGTTCTTCGCAGCAAATTTGTTGACATATAATTTGGCTTTGGTTGGCGTGCGTGTGTATAAGTTACGTCCTACGGAAAAATTTCATAGCCCAATGGGAACTGAAATTGTTACTACGGATTTAATAAATGTATATGTATATATTTCCAAATATTTCGTAAATGTTTCATTTGGACTTCGAATTCCTTCAGCTCAGATACAGCATATACCACGTATTAGTTAAAATATAAAAATTAAATAAACTTTTAAAATGTTTTAATTAAAACACAATCCGATTCATAAGTTTGATTGCAATTTTTTTATTTACGACATTAAAAAAATTGTCATCAAACTTATGGATTGGATTGTTTTAATTAAAAATTTATTTAATTTTTATATTTTAACTTATTCTTGAAGTCCAATTTGTGATATGAATCTACATCGTTTTACTTTATTTATACCACGCATTATTAGATTTTTTTTGACGAACAAAAACAACAGTTCCCAAAAAAGTTTGTTACTATTTTTCATGTCGTTTTTTGCATTTTTTCATAACGCTTCGTTTCTGGCTAGTGATTAGACTTCTTAAACGGAATGAAACTTTTTAATTAATTTTTCGCACAGTTTTGGGTTATTGGGAAAACTGTCGGACAGAATTGATTTTAACTCGGTTGTCAACCCGAGACATGTTATATATACATGACACTCGGGCGCCATGGGCCAATTGTAAATTTTTTTTACTGTCTCTAACAGTCTTCTTTAAACCAAGGAAAATCAAAATATAAGTTGCATGAGTAACAAAATTTGATCCAACCCTGTATTCAATTTACACGCATCGTTTAATCCCTAGAAAATCAACACGCCATAAAAATGCTCCAAATAGCCATTAAAAAATTAATCTACTGGCTAACAAACTGGAAGGCTAACATAAACCCAACCGAATGCCGGGGCATACGGTACCCTCACAAATATTAAACAGATGTAAAAAGATTGAAATTGATCAGACAAGCATAAACTAGGCACCAGAAGCTTAATCATCTACAGATATTTGACGTGAAACCGTCACATCACAGCTAGGAAAACAAAAGTAACGGAGCCATAAAAGCGCTACTTCCACTTCTTAACACAACCGAACTTAACCTCAGGATAAAATGACTAATCTACACACAAAGCAAATGGCCGGCTATAACCACGTGGGCAGGTGCAACCGAAGTACACTTGATGAAACTACAAATAAAATAAAATCCTAAGAACCATTCTCAAGACTCCATGTTTCATATGTAACACCAAAGATTTGTTCTGAAAATTCAAAAGGACAGCCAAAAATCACTCTAACCCAACAATAAAAATGCGAAACAATGAGGACATCTTACCAAAGACTTAGCCTAGAGACGCAGGCCACCACTTTACATCCAAACCGTCAAGTCACCCATCAAAAGGGATACAATATTATTCGCACATCAGATATACTCGTATAATAGGCAAAGATGTAAATCCATCAACCTCAAAATTCGGAATTACATTAACTTTTCATGGAAACTTCCTAGCTGAATAATTTTAAAAATTGCATCGAATTTTCGCTGTGAATGTCATAATTTTCAGCCGAAAGAATTTTAGGCTTTTATTTGTTGCAATACTTTTATATGTGAATGTCGTGCAACCTGCCTTCTCCGTGCGCCATCTTGGATTGCAGATGCGTTAGCATGGGTCGATTGATTACGGTGGTTGTAGACGATCACGTGGTTTTGATCTCGAAACCGGACTAACTCGAAGACTTACTGGAAGCAGATGGTAGACCTTACAAGGTTTTTAATTTACTAAACAACGATTAGTCGCTGAATCCCCATTGTGATCGCATTTTTTTACTTTTCTATCTTGGTAAATGGAGCCCCCAGATACTCCATCTTATATCTCCGTTGGAGCGGTTTCTTATATTTTAGAGATGGCGTCGGCACGTGTACTCGTACCGGCTTCCCATTCAGGGCGCTTTCTTCATTTATTTCTTGAAGATGAGGATTAATGCTGGCTAGGCCCGGTCGGCTTCAAGAAGCTTCGCGTAGCTAAAATCTATGCTTTCTGAGGAGCTTTCCTGATATGGTGGTATAGGTTGTCTTGCTGCTGGGGAGGGACGTGGCTGATGCGGCTTGCGTATACGCCAAGCCTATCCTGGTGTGTCTTGGGTTAGGGCGGCTCGGACATTCTTTACAACTTGCCGTGTACGCCCCCTCGCAATTCGCATACTTCGCTGGGTCTTCTTCAGGCTTTTCGCATCTGCTCGTGTCGTCCTCACCCCCGCACTTCACGCACCTGGGCACTGCGCTGCACTTTCTTTGGGTGTGGCCATATTACTGGTAACTATGGCAATGTACTACAGTCATAGCTCTGCGCGGTGACTCGACTATCATGCACAAACCTAGGATTGCCCGAACGCTGTAAACGGCCTTGCTTGCCGTCGACTTCTCCACCTCCAGGTGGTAGAGAGGCATTGGCGACTTCCCTAGACCTCTGTGCATCTTCCGAACTGATACAACAGGAATGCCTTGTCGGATTAGGTCGGCCTTGATGTTTTCTGGATTCAATTCCACCGGGAGGCCACGAATGATCACCTGGAGAGGTTTTTCCTTGTTAAAGAGGAACGTGTGGAAAGGCAATTTCCTTTCCTTTAGGTCCTTTGCGACCTTGGAATGGTCGGCTGTGGTGCCGAGGAAGATTTTGATGCCCAAGGCCATGTTCTTCGCCTTCTCGACTTTCACCTCCATGCGGCGAAGGTCTTCGGAGACTTCTACCCATTTCGTTTTGTCTTGCAGAACTATTGGCCGAGCTTCATTTTTCTTCTACGAGATTGGTGTTGGCGATGATGTTGGTTGTTCGGCCATTTAGATGTTGGCCAACGTACCGAACTTATTGGCGGTAGCCACAGTCATCTTGGCCGCAGGCCCCGGAGTGACTTGATTGAGGGATTTCCTTTTCTTCCCCTTCTGGAAGGAAAAGCCGTCGTTTTCTGTGACCATGGTTGTAGCCTGGATGGCCTCATCTTCTTCCGAAGATGAATAGTCGAGAACGTCGGCTATCATCCTCCGGGTGTTGTTTTTGCTGCGCGGTGAATGCGTCGTTGTCCTCTTTTAACAACTTTCTAGCGTATGTTAGACCTTCTGCCATGTCTTCCTTCGTGATTTAATAATTCCTGTGGGATGCTGCGATATACTGCAAGACTTAGTGGTAACTTGGAGATATCGTTATTTTGCGGTAAATGACATGGAAATGCTAACTAGGAGGGTTATAGAGATCTTCTGCTTGCTTGTGAGCAAACTTGGCTTCGTGCGATTTGGCACTGTCAAACACGTAAGGTTTACGCACTATCTGTACCACTGGCAGAGTTTGATACTGCAACCGACCCACCGCAGCAAACTGAAGGGGCCTAAGTTACAGTATCTGAAGAAGGTATACAGGAGCGACCAACAAATGCGTGTGTATCTGACGGCAGCTCGATGCACACTCATTTTTGGATTGCGGTAGATTGTAACTAAGCTCAGACTGACTGGAAGTGCAGGATGTATGGGCTTATATAGCTATACCGTTGCCCCCTCTCTGAATTGGGGCGGAGCCAACACAACGCACGTCATGAACAGTAGCAAAGACAACTTTTCTTATGATGTATTTTAGATTCAGAGGGAGAGTGCGCTGAGCTGTCAACATACGCAAACGTGTTTGTTGCTAGCTCCTCTTAACTCTACCTTTTCGTTTATTGTACTGTACCTTAGGCCCCTTCTACATTGTAGCGGTGGGTCGGGTGCAGTACAAAGCACAGAAAGATTTGAATATTTTATATTTTTATATTCTATATTCGAAATCAGACTGATTGAATTGGTCAAGATGGAATTCAAAAATCCGTCCGTCAACTACCGTTACAAGGCCACTCCTCGCGAGCTGAAAGCGCTACAGGTGTACTACGACGCTAACATCAACCACGATGGAGGAGAGTTCCTGAAGCTACCGGCAGGGACCATCGAAAGTCTCCCTAAACATATCAAGGAAAAAATACACATCGGCGATGTAGAAACGGCCTTTGATTAGACGCGCCACCTCCTGAAGCAGTCTTCCCAAAAAGAAAACCTCGCAGTGATGGATGCTTCCCGGGAAGTCCCGGTAAAAGCTGAAAAGAAACCAAACCCTCCTACCACCCCCATGCCGGTAGTTGCAACCACATCAGCGACTCCAACGCCAGCGGAAGCGGCTCTAAAGTGCACCCTCCGCC
>JAHWXV010450453.1:0-33773 GCA_024586415.1 Phrixothrix hirtus
TAATATATATATATATATATATATATATATATATATATATATATATATATATATATAGGATCTGTCATAAATAGTGAGCACTTACAGTTTAGCATATTTTCTTCCAGCTTTATCCCGTATCAGCACTACTATAGGAATGTTTGACTCCACTCTGAAGGTAGCTCCTAACATCTTGTTATAGTGGGTGTTTCCGCGAACATTAACCAATAGCAGTAATTGAGTTGAAAACACATTTACCGATTTTGTCATAACCCTACATTGTTCAGCTTCGAAAGTACTGATAAACTTCGCTTCGCTTCAATGCAGCTTTACCAGCCGTGGTTGAATACTCATGATTTTACTTGCCACATGCGTTATTTCTAATTAAATATGTGGCACCTGATTCGAAAATCGAGAGCCATAGTGATTCTTTAATACCTGTTTTTGTTGGAAACGAAATATACCTTCTACAAACCTACTTAATGTGACTTTTTACGTCGAGGTTTTAATAATGAAAGAAATATGTTTAATCATGGGGCCTCTTGAATGAGAAAAGTAATATAGAATACCCTGGACACCTAATATAAAAACAACGATTACATGAACATCCTTTTGAATTTAAATTGTAACCATTTGTTGAAGTTCTGAAGGTCACGTTAGCCTTTCTTTTTGTTTTCTAACAATTTCAATAATTTTTTCTATTTATCATTGATAAGTACGTTGGAAATACTTGAATGTGAAGCGTTTAAATTACTGAAGACGCTGAGATGATGGCGAGGTGGCGAGATCAGACATCATGGAGAAACGTAAGTTATGTCTTTCTGTTTTCCGAAACATCGCTCATGAATCTTGGCTCAGTCGGATTAACTTAGACGGTGGAAAAATACATACCAAAGCTAACTTTGCTTTTGGTTGAAACGGAATCATATGTAAGACTTGAACTAGCAATATTTACACCTACCATTCTATAACATAGCTTAGCTTTTCTATGAGCATCTGTTTTCCTAATCAATGCTTTCTCTGAAAAGAAGCTACTGTTGTTTATATTTTAGTAGCTTACAATTCATTCTAGTTGTTTCTGAATATAAAGAAACCAGGACCTGAATAGAGAAATTTCAGCTATTCAAAATGTTTTTCGAATTATCACGACTAAGTTTCATATATTAAGGAGGCCTGTACTACAGCACGAGAAGGCAGAGAAAATTGTATTAGGATGTGTACATCTCGATACCTATTTGTTAAAGGGTTTGATTACGAAACGATAGAAGGTTTAGGCACAGGAATAACACATGAAGGATCTTAGAGAGTATAATCGACAAATTAGGAATCATTAGCGTCAATGCATAAAAAGGTCAACAAATATTGTTAAAATCAATTAAAATGAAAAACAAGTAGTTTACATCTAACGAAGTTTAATTTTTATAAATAGATACTAACACTTACTCGTAGCAATGAAGCCCGCTTTCTTTAGCAACTTTCAGCTTATCTTTGTTATAAAGAAAATTTGTTAAATTGTAGACACATTGAGTGAAAATCACAAGCATCCCAGATATTTTCACATTTTTATATTTTCTCCCGTCTACTTAATGTTAGGAATTTATATGCGTTATAATTTTCCATCGGACCTCTTTATTAATACGACTTTCGTAATTTATATAGTCGGAACCCACAAGGAACCAAAGGTTCTATAATGTTCAATTCAATTGAATATCCCTTCCAATGTTTAGATATTTTTATTTCTGAATAATAAAAGTTAAACAACCGTGTATACCTAAGGTATATACAGCCTGTAAAGTATCAAGTAAGAGGTCAGTCTTTCATAAGTAAGAGGGAGCGAATAAGCGTGTTTACTTGACCTAGAAAGTAATATGTGCAATATGTCAAATTTGTACTAAATTTATTTACTGTTTAGATTTTTAAATATTTTCGCACAATTTAAATTATACACAAACAATTAATTGCAAATGTTGACAATATGAAGATATTTATCAAAAACAATTTAACGCCGCGTTAAAGCGGCTTAATGCAATGTGGAACATTTTGAAAGTGAAATTTATTTAAAAATCCTTTCATATTCTATAATACAAGTTATAAACGTGCAAAATTAAAAGACTACTAAAAAGTTTAAGAAAGAAAGTCAAACTTATTTTAAACAGTATTTAGCGCATCAATATATTTGCGAGTATTTAATAATCAGCTAGAACATCCATTAATAGTGTTCCCAAATCGTATGCGTTATACACTGGCTAAAGATGTACAGTTAGGCAGTCATTTCCTTTTGAACATGGTAGATCACGTTAAAAAACAGGGAGAAACTGAAAACCTTTCTTGCAAACATTTCGAAAACTATGCAATTCATACACATGGCTTATCCGCGTTTTTTGTCGCGCATACCAAGATGTACCGGCGGAGAGTAATTCGCCTTATATTTCGGACATTTTGTATATTAAATATTAGTTCGGTACTTACAAAATTTAGTAAATGGTAGCTGTATTTATTGTAAGATGTTATGCGTACTTTTATAGGTTTCAGCTTAAAATATCAGTAAAATTAAAACCTTGCGATATTTGATACTATGAAAAAGATGTATTAAGTTTGCATTCTAATTCTGCACGTATTTCAGTGGGACAAATATGTATTAGCCTTCAATATAGTCGACGTTACTCTATTAGCCCCTTGCAAGCGTTCACTCGAGACCATCGATAGCTTAGCAGGCCGGTAAGTACCAAATCGTAAGTCATAACAACTAAGCAATACTTTACAATAGGTTAAATCATAACGGATCAAAAAGTCAGTGTTTTAAAGTATAATAATAATTTTTATTAGTGAATAATGTAATAACAATTTTACAGAAATGGAAATATAATAATAACACCTAGAAAAGAAGAAATCTAATTAGTATACGTAGATAAATTTTAACATCAAGAACATTTAAGTTACGAACACCTCGTTAAAGTTTTTGTAATAAATTATTATCAAAAATTTGTTAGTTTTAAATATTACCCTGAAAACAATTATTGAGTCTAGTTAGTGAATTATTTGGATAACTTTAATGACTTTTAATTTACTTGCTTGAAAATAATATGTAGGTACTACCACAACATTCCACAGCGACGGATAAATTTATTTATTTAATATGATAAAAATAATTTTTTTATCATACTTTAACGTATATCTCTAAAATAATCTGAAATAGGAGAAAAATAAAATCAATACCCGTTATTGTCATATTGCTGGTTATTGTTGAAAAAATTTGATATATACGCTCGAATATGACAGTGATTAGATAATATTTATATTATACTTAAAGCTATCAGTGTACTACGAGGGTTTTTGCTTTTCTCGCTTTTGTGTTAAACAATTTCTTATTTTTCTTTTTGGAATAATTATTCAGTAATATATTGACCGTTATAGTCAAACCTTGTCGAATATTGGTATTTAAAGTAATCTCACATTTACAAATATCATAGCAAAAACATAATTTTTTTCTAAAATATTGTAGATTAATGTGAAATAATATTAATATCTTAATAAAACTTATTGGGAAACACCTCAAATTATAATATAACGGAATTCAAATGCAATTTATGTCAACTTTATTTTGTTGATTCTATGTAATTAATGCAGAACTCAGCCTAGCCGGAGTAACTTACACTGGGCTCGATTGAATGCATGATCATGTGACTATATTAATAAAACTAGTTTATTTTTCGGAATTAAATTTTTCTGTTATTTATATGTGTCTACATATATTATAAACAACTCTATCAGGAAGTTTGAACCACCGTTAAAAAAATGCCGATTGGTAATTAAAACAGAGAATTTTGACATAGCGTTCTACCTCAAATCGATACTCGTCGATAACGAATGAAAATGCCAGGTATCAACGCACTTAAATAATTTTCTGTTACAATAAGTTCCGTTTTCAGAAAATAATATCTGGTAACTATAAATTGTATTCCCAAGTGCTCAAAGGAAAAAATATTATATATAATATTTTTCGAAAGTTTAAACCTGTATATAGGTTTAAACTTTCGGAAAAGTTTAAAAAAACATTAAATTGGACAAACTTTCATATTTAAATTTCTATTCCTATAAACAAATAGACGAACTTGAACAATTTTCAATGCCAATTTCAAATAATTGTGTAACCAGTCAATTGTTAATTATTTAAATATTGAAACTACTAAATTCATACCATTTTAAAACATTCTGATTTCTTTTAGCAAGTCAAATACTTAATTAAATAAGGTAAATAAGACTGGTTAATTTACAAGTACAATTATTCTTGTTAGCTAACTTAATTAGCTAAATTTTACAGTAGTTACAATTCCTAAATATTGTAAACTTTAATAATCATATTTATAATTAATAAATACCTTCACTAATTAAATAATTAATAATATATATATATATATATATATATATATATATATATATATAAGTTAAATTAAACTTGAAGATGTTCTAACATATGTTGAATAAAACTTATCCTTTATGTACTCTTCATTATAACTTACAATTTTCTATTTATTTTTGTCTATTTAATTGTTATTATAAAATAACATCAGGACGTAGTCGACCTTTCTTCTATATCTGTTTTGAAGAAAACTTTGTTAAAGCATAAACATTTTAGAGACGAGTTAATGTAAATTCAAACAAATCAGTTGCTGACCAAAGTATTGTATTTCGTATAACAATTTTCAGCACTTCGCCCACTATTTTTCTTGTGATCATTTTTGTAAGTATTGAATTATCATTCGCAATAGGTTTTATAACTACAAACCTATATTTTCTCATTCATCCCATTAATTTATTTTTAATTTATTAGTACTTGTGAAGCTATCTTTACATGAGGATTTTAATATATATCGCAATGTAAAATTTAAAAAAAGCTCTAATTAAAGAGATTTATTTAATCAAATAAAAATACAGATTTGTTTAAAAATGAATCCAAATTCATATACAAACAACTTCAATTAAAAGGATTAAATTTTTTCAATACAAAGGTTCATTTATTAGTTTTTAATTAGGAAAGTTTTAAGTTTATTAATTAAATACAACAACAATGATATTGTAACGAACCTAGTTATTTGTTGAAAAATTTTTTATTTATATTCACAGTACATTAACAATAAACGTTTATATTTCTATTTATGTACAACAGCTACTTAACATCATAAGATTCTTAAGATATCTAAAACTAAGGAAATTTAATCTGCTTTGTATATAAAAATAGAAAGCCCAGAACATTAAGAAATAGTTAACAATAAAATAAGTCATAATTTTGATGCAGTACATTGCAACGCCATGAATCGTTGCTGACCTTGAATTTATTTAGGTAGATATCGGTTACGGTAATGATCCATTTGTGATGACATCATTTATTTCAGTTTTAAGAAATGCTCTACAGTATTACTAAATGTTCTATCAAATTATTGTTGTTTCTAATTTTGTTAGACTGTCCCTTCTTTAAGACTGTTATTTCCTGTAACAGCGAGCTCGGACTTTGCTCTTGCGATGATCCTGCATTAGGCTCCGTACTTGCACTCCCATTTCTGGAAAAAGTTGCAGTTCACAGATTTCGTTGTTGGTGGAGTGCCCCTTGGTTTTGAACTTCACACCAGGACCTTGATACCATTATTTCGAAACACTAATTCCAACAGGTTACATACAATGCGCCAGTTAAGCTGCTCTAAACCGCAGTTGTAATTCAGTACGGCTAACTTTCTACCGGCACCGGTATAAATTTGTTTATTTAGATCCCATGATGCATTTCACAAGTCTATATAACGTATCTTTTGATGGGATAATTCTTACGCCACCAGGCACTATATACTTCGCATTCAATGGTGATGACGGCGTAGTAGGTGACGAGCCTTCCCAACTTCTGGCCCTTGCTGCTGTATTTCTTGTACGCCACCATACTTCTCTTCAAATTCGACTGCGATGCCACGGGACATTCCATTCGGGCGTTTTTAGGGAGACAATGGGCAAGGGATACTCTTCTGGTACATCAAAAAAATTTCTGTATTCCTCAGTGGTAACCCCAAATCGAGCTTTGCAGGGTCCCGAATAGGTCAATATAAATCTCGTAAACGATGGTTCGCTGTCCTTCACTCCTAATTTTTCTAATTCAACATGCTTCTCCCTTTGTTAGCATTCTTGCTCTTCTTGTTCTGTATTCCTTTTAGCGTATGGGGCTAACCGATTAATTACAACCTTTTTGGCTTTCCTCTGAGAAATTTCAATATTCGATAGATTACATCATTAATATCTTTTATCACTTTATACGGGCCTTTCCAAGATCTTTGCAAATTGGGAGATAAGCCTCGCCGTCGCCGAGGCTGGTACAACTAAACCAAATCATGGAGTTAAAATTCTCCGGTTTTGAAACTTACATCTTAATGCAATTTTGTTTGATCACTAACAATTTGGATCTTATTGCAAACTCTTTCATGAATTGAGTTTGGTTCCTTTTAATGACTTTCAGCATATGCATTTCCTGCAGCTCCTTCTCTCCAGGCTTACTACTAAACTCCAAATCACAAGGTAGCCTAATTTCACGTCCAAGCAATACTTTCGCCGGAGTCCCTCCTGTGGTTTCATTTACAGCTGACCGATATGCCATCAAGAACACATATAAGTATTGGTTCCAATCTGTTTGATGGTCTGAGACAACTTTTGACAAATAATTTCTCATTGTTCGATTCGTGCGTTCTACCATTCCGTCTGACTGTGAATAAAGAGTAGTTGTTCTGGTCTTGCGTATTTTCGACAGCTAGCAGAGACTTTGGAATAGGACTGAATCAAAACTACTTCCTTTGTTTGAATGTAATTCCAAGGGTATTCCGAAACGGTTAAACAGTACTTTAACCAAGGTCGCGGCCACTGTAACTGTCTGTTTATTAAGTAGAGTGTATGCTTCGGTTCATTTACTGAAATAGTCTATTGCAACTAGGATGTATTTGCTTCCTATTTCGGTTTCTGGAAATGAACCAGCTATATCAAAAGGCTACCCACATTATATTGCCTCATAGCTGCTTTTTGAATTCCCAAAGGACCGTTCACAAACGCGCATATTACACATTTTCTGCATCACTTCTAACAGTATGGTTTGTCTTCCCCAGTAAGTTCTGTGAGGGATTATACGATATCTGCAAATCCACCTGCAAATTGGTGATAGTAAATGCTTAACCCCAAGAAACTTCGTAATTCATGATTACCTTCTGGTTGTGACCATTCTCGAACAGGCTGAATTTTGTCTGAATCAGCTGCCACGCCTTTTTCAGAGATTACATGACCTAAGTATTCCACTTTGTTTTGAAACAAGTTGCACTTTTTCGGATTAAGTTGTAGATGTGCACTTCGTAGTATTCGAAACACCTCTTTGAGATATTTTAGGTGTTCGTCGAAGGGCTTTTCAATAGCTATGACATTATCAAAGTAAATTAGACACGTATTCCAAGGGAACCCTCTTGGAATCAATTTCATTACCTTTTAAATGTCGCTGGTGCATTTTATAAGATAAAGGGCGTCACTTTGAACAGCCAGAAACAAGATCTAAGTGTTCGGGTTCCCTACCTACTAGCCAACATCCACTTTTATTATCTACAGTTAAAAACCATTTGGAGCCGAAAGGCATATCTAAAGTGTCGTCAATTCTGGGTAGAGGGTAGCTGTCCTTTTTGGTCACATTGTTTAAACGACAGCAATCCACACAGAATCTAGTGCTACCATCTATCTTCTTAACAAGTGCAACTGGTGATGTTCAAGAGCTACTGTACAGCTCTATTATACCTTCACGGACCATATCCTTGATTATCGACTTCTTCTTGTTTTGATAGAGGCAATCTCCTTGATCGATGACATATTGATTGAACATGTCCAGTACTTATTCTGTGTGTTACATTTATTCTTCTTTTTAAACCGTAATTCGTGGCAAATATGTCGAAATATCGTTGAATCAATTGGACGGCTTTACCCTTTTACTCGTGGCATAAGCCTTCGTCCAACAATTCAAGTGTGGTACGCAACTTAGATAAATTGTTTATGGGTAGAACCTTCTCACTGATTTTTTGTAGCATACCACAGATGAGATAGGTGTGCAGGTTCCTAATTTGGTACCCTTCTTTAGTCATTTGAAAGGTTTTGACAGTCATCAAGCGAATACGTACTGTTTCATTGGCCCCAATCAACACTTTTCCAGCTACGGCCAATTTTAATTTTGCTGGCTTCTAGGATTCCTACTTATCTTACGCGAGAATCTACATCTGATTGGCCCATAACTATTGTTTCGCTTCTTAGCGGTAATGTCATTTCTTCTGCTAGGATTATTTTATTGCATGGTTACCTCATTGGTTAATGCGTATCTCTTCGTCATCAACTCGTATGATGTGATTCTTCAAGTTTAAGGCGAAGCCAAACTCAGACAGATTCTTTTATATCAGATACTAGTGTGCGGTACATACACATACACTTCCTACAATCGATCTGAATACATGTAATAATTTCACCATGAACGGTTGCAGTTTTATTTAGCTGTACGTAATCGCAGCTGCGAAGGCAGCTAAGTTTGGTTTCAATATTGCCTTCGTTGTTCCTGTATCCAGCAGAATTTGGGAATTCTTTCTTGAGATTATTCCATTAAGGTAAAGGCTATCTGGTGTGTATTTTAACGACGGAATTTTAATGGTGACTCCTGAGACATGACTAGTAGAGATCGATAAACGTACCATCACATCGATCCTTCCTAGTTTGGCTGGTACTTTGTATTATCAACGATACTTCTCATATCATCTTGGTAATTTCTCTGTATATGTCTCCATTTATCACACTTCCAGTATTGTGCTTTACGTCTGTCTCGTTTTTACGTCTTAAGTTGTTTCAAAACATCTGTTCTAGATTGCCAACACCATTTCCGACTTCTTCAACTGCATGTAAACAAACTTGGCTAATAAATGCTTGTTTGGCCGCTTCAAATCCCAGTACATGGACCAATACATTAACAAGGTCACGTGGAGGTACTATTCTAAGTGCATATTGCGTTTAGATCCCAAAGACTTTCCACAAACGTTTGCATCCCAATTCGTTCAATAGATCTTTCTTGTGCTGTTGGGTATGCTAATCGTACTAGTCGTGCAATTTCAGTTTCGAATTCCTAGATGTTATCTCTAACTTTCTGCGCTCTATTCCTTAACTAGGCGCAGTAGACATGTTCTATATTTATATCACATTTCGCATTTCGAATCGTGCAACAGGATAGTCTAAATTATTTTGCAAATTATCCAGTATAGTTTGTAGAATGTCTAGGGCATTCTCACGTAAAACCACATCTTAGGCATGCTAATTTCTTTATTTACTGTGAGAAGGATAAACTTTTGAAATTCATCACACTTCTTGGTTACCTCCTCATAATTTGTTGACATTTCGTTTGCAAGATCTTCCATTTCTTCTTGTAATTCAATTTTGCTTAATTTAAATTTTTCTTTTAATGCATTTTGACTTGATTTAATTTCTTTGTGTATTTGGTTTGCAATTTCAGTCTAAAAATTAATTTGGCTTGATTTAATAGCTTCCTGTAATTTAGACTGGCTTAATTTAAATTCCAGTTATAATGTATTTTGGCTTGATTTCATTTCATCTTGTAGTTTATTTTGGTTTGCATTAATGGATACCATTTCCTATGTTAATTTGCTTGTAATTTCTTCTTGCAATTTATTTAGGTTGGTATTTATGCATACCATTCCTTCTTTTAATTTACTTTGATTGAATTTAATTTCTTCTTGATTCGAATCCATTTTGTCCTGCATCCTTTGTAATATTTCCATCAGCGCCTCCATATTTTGTTTTTCGGCACTTCTTGTCACTGGCATATAGAATATGTTAACATTAGCTTTTAATTTACTACTAATAATTAGCGGTGGTGATATAGAAACCGCCACTTAATTTGAAGGATACTTGATTATGTAAGTAAATGATAGTTATATTTAATTACTACTTATGTTATAAAGTGGACCAAAGCATACAATGCATGATGGAATATTACGACCTATACATATGATATTGCTGCGTTTAATATTCGTCTTTGTTGAACAATAAACACAACGTCTGTACGTCCATTTTTTGAGTAAATAACTCACAAGTTTACTTTCCGTATTGTATTTTACCAATTTTACTTTTCTACTTCCGCTTCTTTATTCAATTTATTTTGCATAATTCTAGCTTTTGATCACTTTGGTTTGCCACAGTAACTGCCTTATTCGCTAATATGTTTCTATATGTTATCTGAGACATACATTTTTGCATTTTTTCGTTAGATGTGTGTAGTGTAAACAATATAGGAATTCACCATTGCAGAGTCAGGTATGAAATAAAAAAATGTAACTACCACCGTCTTGATTTTCATGAAATCGCATAGCATTCCATAAATTAATCAAAATGATATACCCCGCCCATGCATGTGTTGTAGTCTTTTAATGCAGTAGGACGTTATATTGTCTCTTTCTTTCCTTCTTTATTAGTGCGAGTTACTAAAGTATCATCGTCGAGGTTATAAAACTGCTCATAACAATAACTGCTTTGCTACATCTATCTTTCCACTTGACTACAGATATTCATTTGACATAGCATGATCTCTGAATTCCCATTTTGATGTAAATTATCAAAACAAAGATTTTTAGGATGTTTATTGTTAATACTCATAGTACCACAGGCAAACCAATTTCTAACTAGTAGTTTAGAAAGAAGAGGAAAAAATAAAAAATAGTCAGACAATACAGTGTCCTAGTCCTTCGTAAGGTTTACATAAACCTAAGAGGGGCCGTACTCAAGCGAACCTTCCTCATTAACTTTTCTCGCCCCTTCATACACACGAAACTGAAGTAAAAATCCCTATGTCCGCTCGTTAAGTGGGTTTCAAAAGCCAATACTGTTTCCAACAACTTTTGCCTTTGAAACCTACCATACTTTTATCTACCGGTATATTCCTTGAAGTAGTAATTGAATCTTAGAATTGTGGTTAGGTGCACTCAAAAATCGTCTTATTTTATATAATATCGAATTATGGTTTGCTACGTTTCGCCAATTTTGTATTATTAGTGCGATGACGTAGAATAGTAAGTTTAAAAAACCGTTTAACGGGCATTATATCTACAATTCCATTAACATATAGATTTAGGAGGTGGAAAAATACATCCTAATACTGATAAAATAATGAAAATCCATTATTATTAACATTTAAATGAAGGCTCCAAGTTCCTCAATAGAAGGATGTCGAGATGTACTTTGCTGGATAGCTTATAAATTAGATTCTTGTATAATCATTCGTTCGTGGTTTTATCGAAAATACAGGAAAATATTGCCAAAGTATTTTGAATCGTTTTTTTTCCATTTATAAGTTTCTCCAACAGCATTTTCCGTAATTCTCTAGTGTCCATTTCCTTGTCTTCATACTCAGAATGAAGCTCTGGAACACATAATCCCTTTTTAAAAGTTACATCAGGATTATACGTTGGATCGGAATAACTGTTATCGGAATCAAAACCTTTCCTTTTATGTTAGTAGAAATACCATTTGTTGTAGATGATCCTGATGTAGATTCTGAAAAACTAAATTCGAAGAACATTTGAATGAGTTTGGGGAGATTAATAATGTTTATTCTTTTCCTTCGATATCACCGTCAAAATCAGAACCTTCTACTTGTCCATCGGTAATTTCAAAATCGTTCAAAAAATTATACAACTCATAAAATTGCTTTTATGTGTCACAGTGCTATAAAATTTAATAGGGTTTTCGATTTCCTGCAATACACCCATGCAATTCCCATGAGCCGTTTTCTTTTTAGAAGAAAGATCAATTATATTGTAATTTTCCTAGTTTTCATACTGTTCCTTACATTGTTGCATTAAAAAATTGCAACGCTTCATTTGTTAACTGCATTTGGTTGTGTGCACTATACATTTTTTTGAATAAACCTCGTAACGAGTTACGATTTTATTTTACATAGTTACAACAATAATTTCTGATTTATTTTAGCTATAATAATTGCGTTATTTATAAACTCAATTAAAATAAGCTTGGAATTTAATTAATACTATGTTTTCTTGCTCCTGGTTATTAATTTATGTACAAATTGTTTAATTTTCCTATTTTAGTTTTGAAATTATATATATTTCTTTACATTTAATATTTAGAAGGTCGCAACAAACCGGTTTTCTTATCAGAAAGGCAGGTTTTGCAGAGGAGACGTGGCGTAACATTCGATTGAAGCGGCTTTAAACAGCCAGATGTGCGCTATTGGTTGTATTAAAACTAATTGTTTTAATTAAAAGTATTGATTATACAATGTAAACCCAAGATGTTTTGGAAGTCCAAAGTGATGGCGTTTACCAGAATGAGTCCATCGACAAATTATCGAACCTCTCTTTTAATTTAATCATCTGTATCTCCTACATTGAAAATGGGGCCTGCGACTCCAGATGCTATTTTAATTTAAATTTTCGAAACAAATTAGTTTCTTGAACGTATCACCAATACAAGATTCCAATGAACGGCAGGTAGTTTTTTTTTATTTGTCCAAATCGCCTAAATGTCTCAAGATTTCGTTTTCAGAAGCGTTGTCCAAGCTTGATCTCAAGTTAAGCCTCGTTACTCTCCTAGTACATTTAGATGTTGTCCGGAGGAAGATAACCGTATCAACGCATGACTATCTTGCATACGTTTCGCATGTAACCATTTTCAATTCCATCAAGGTCCGCCGAAGAAACAACCGACATGTCGGAGACATTTTTCTCTTAAATTATTTACAGTTTATTTCAACAACATTTTAGAAGCTAATACAGTCTTCAGAGCTAACTTTGAAAGAATATGAACCTACCTACGAATTATTAAGTTGTAAGTATCTTTTTTGAATCTGTCATTACGAATTCGCTAAATTTGATTGTATTAAATTAATTGTGAAGTATTCTTCAAAATTTAAATCTGAATTTATTATGTTTAAATGTTATAACCCTTGCGCAGTTATATAAAATTCTAATTACGTGTGCAAAGTAAATAATATATTATATTTGAGTGTTTACTTTTCCAATGTTTTTAGATTGACGTTTTCTGCGTTTGGATTGAATCTACATTTAACAGACGCAGTGGAACCCGCCTTATTACAACTCCAGATTTGTCGAATGATAAGTCTCCCAGAAATAACGTACATACATACTAGGGACACAAACCGTAGTCCACTTGTTTGTTGTGCATTTTGCACGCAACAGCATAAGAAGAATCAGCAATTCATATGAAATTATCTACATTACTCACCCCAAAAACTTATTATAAAATAAAGAACACTAAAATCTTATGAGAGTGGCAAATTATTGTGCTATACGCTATTGTACGGTGATCAACATACATGCCATTTACGAATTTTCAGGATTATTTGCAGTGTAAACGGTAACGGTTCTTCAATAAGAGCTGCATAACTGCAGCACCAATTAACTTTTCTTATCGGAGAAAAGAGTTTTTATAAACTAAAAATACCGGAAGTCACAAGTTTATTAGTTACTGTAAAATAATTACATTCAACATCACATGTACTTGAAGTTAAATTGTGTCGCAAGAGAATTTATAGTCTAGCAGGCATTTCTTATCATTGAAATGTAATCGTGTTAGGATACATAACTCACCGGCTTTTACATTTAGAAAATAACAGATTTTATGTACCTATTTATTTTTAAATCCTTATAATATAGCAATTGTTTCAATAAAAATTCTTAAACGTAGGATTTTCATATTCGATTTCGCTCTATTACCGCAAGAGCAGCACTTGTTGTTTTGAATAACAAAGCTAGCCACAAATTGTGACGTCAACGTCTATTTCATAGGCCGGAATATCTACGTCGCCATATACTTACAAGGTTGGTTAAAAATTTTGGCTTTGAACCGACCAATCAGAGCTTAGAATATTTTCGAGCTGCAAATACTACAGTACACTTTGATTTAACCAGCATACAGGCGCCTTTGCGTTTGCTTTATCGCGAGGAATTTTAAATTTTAAAATATTTTGGGTTTTTAAGTTTTTATTTATTTTAAATAAATCACGTTTAAGTAGGTTTGAGATTAGCATTAGTAAACACATATATTAACAATGTAATTTTTAGGTAAACGTTTTACCGTAAAATGTGTGTATTTATTAATGTAATAAATATGGTATACAAGAAATAGAAATGACATCATTTCGAAAAGTAATTGATAAGTTTGCCCTAAAGAAAAATAGGCACGTTGATTTGTTATTTAGAAAATATTTATATTAAGTAGACTTTGTTTATGTTTTAAAGCTTTCCTGTAGTACATAGACCTATAAAGTTAGCTTCTATTTAAAAACCCGATTTTAATGCACTTGCATTAAACGGTTTTCCAAATGTACTGTTCTGGATTATCATTAAATATTGGAGAGTTTAGTGTGATTATATTTTAACGTGGTAGTGCTAAAAATTGTTTTTTAGAGACTTAATTTTTCGGCTATCTATATCTGCAGAGCTGTCAAATTTTAAGATCAAGAACCGCTGTGAACTTTGAAATGTGATAACTCCTTTAGGTTAGAAATTTAGAATACGTATATTTACCTAACGTCTTAATGGAAGTGGCAAATATAACGGCCACTGGTTTATAAAGAGTTAATTTAATAACTGATGGATTTTACGCAACATTTTTAGTTGTATAAAATTTCAAAAAGCAGGATAATAACTGAAGATTGCAACAGTAAACTAATTCAAAGGCATGAAGCTTCTAAACGGCCATCACTAAGTTTTCAAGGCGTTTACTGAAGAAGGATTTCATGCCTATTTAAGAATTCTTTTAGCAGCTGGTGTGAATAAATCCAATAATGAAAATATTTCCGAAATGTGGAAACTAGAATCCTTACCTATTTTTCATGTATCTATGAGTCGCGATCGGTTCAAAATATTCCTAACGTTCGTTCGTTTTGATAATTGGAATACACGTGCTCCAGTTTGTGATATTCGAACATTGATGAATAAAACCTTGGAATAAAACTATAAGCCATATGAATGCATAACAGTGGATAAGCAACCTCTTCCTTATAGAGGAGAAATAAAATTTACACAGTACATACCGTCGAAGCCCGCGAAGAACGGGATAAAAATTTTTGGCTTGCAATGCAACTAATGCTTATTCTTTACAAGGTAAATATAACATTGGGAAACCATCAGATGATTAGCATCAAGTCAATATTAGCGAACGTACAATTTTGGATTTAGTTGCTTCCAACAAAGGTTCTGGATGAAATGTCACCACAGATAATTGCTTTACAAGTTTGCAGCTCCCTCATAGCTTGAAGGAATCGGATTTGACCTTAGTAGGAGAAGAAATAAAATTTTTGTACCTTCTAATATGCAACGATTCAAAGATAGGGCCTTAAATTTAACAAATTTTGCATTTGCAAAGAAGAAACTGTATATTCGGATATACTCAAAAGGAGCAAACTAGTTATTCTTCTATCATCAACGCATATGGCAGGGGACATAGAACAAACTACCACTGCAGAACCAATAATTGTGAGGTACTACAACCAAGCCAATGGAGGTGTCGACACGATGGATAAAATGTTAGCTGAATATACAGTAAAGCGTAGAACTAATCGTTAGCCTTTAGCAGTTTTTACAATGTGCTTGATGTTGCTACTTTGTCTGCATGCATAATATACATGGAGCACAATCTCAGATATACTGATAGATATACTGATGGGAGGCGAATATTCCTGAAAGACCTTGCAAATCAGTTATGTGTACCTGATGTATAAACTCAAATGGTCATTTGAAAAGCCGTTGGATATTATTCTACACGTATCTCCATGGAAATGGTTATTGGCCGGCAAATAATACAACAAATTGCAACGATATCTAAAGTCACCCTCCTCATGACTCCTCTGGACGTATTGCTGTTATTGGTAGTTTCCTTATTTGCCAACAATTGTAACATGAACAATGCCACATTTGCTTAAAGCCAGTTTGCAATGAGCACTGCATAGATAATGTAATATACGAAACATTCAACAATACGGGCATCATCTTATATAGATTACACTTGTATGTACATTTTTTGAATGAAAGGTTTATTGCATATTATCGCGAAGCCTAATTTTATGGAATTTTCATAAAGGTACTCGGGGCATACAACGTCATTAGAGGATGTAAAACCTCAAAAGTAATTACTTACAATGGAAAGTCACAAGAATGAAATGAAAAATAGTTTAAAGCGTACTACAACACTAGTTCAGCGATGTCACGGTGTCACTAATCGAGGCAACTTTAAAATTATGAATACACATTGTTTAAATGCACAGAAGTTACCTGGATTCCTACTCAATCAGATAAGGGCTAAGTAATTTATTATGTAAGTCATATTAGTAAAAAATATTAACTTAAGAAAAAATGCCCAAAGATAGATTTTATGGAGGCCCCATGGCTGCAGTTTCTTTTTGCCCTGCCTTAAATTCAGCCATGCATTGAATACTGCTGTGGCGGACAACAAAGTAAATTTTATTAATTATTTGAAGTTGTCTTACTTAAAAATGTTTGATTTCCTTGATAAGCAGGATATAATAGTTTTAATTTATGGCGCATCGAAACTTACGGGCTAAACACAGCATTACATAACAAATTACATTTGCAATCCTAAAGTATAAAAATTACAATTTTACTGACATTCACTTGTTACATCAGTACAAACCATAAAAGCAAGCATATCTTGACCAGTAGTTAACGGAATTCTAAAAGAATCCCAATTTTTGGATACACGTAAGTTAGCTAAAATCTTTCAAGTCGTTAATTGCACATTAAAAATAAAAACCTTAATAAGATCTCATTATGTTCTGACTTTTTAAACACTGATAAAGTTAGAATGGATTTGATACTATATTCATTCACGAGTACCATAGCTATTAATTTGTGAAAACAATTTTAGCGTAGTTTTGTTCGAATTAATGATATTCAAAACCGTTTGTTAAGTTTTCGATAATAAAGAGCAACTCTAATTATAAACTATTTTCTGAAGAAAAAATGTATGCGAAATATACTAAACCAAACAATACGAAAAGATTTTAATAAAATCATTACCAAATTTTTACCTAATAAAAGTTGTTCATTAAAAATTTTTCAAATTTCTTAATTACAGAAACACTGGATCTTTGTTCCAACGGTAGTGGACTTTTAGGAACTAATTATTACATTCTCTATAAGCAAATATGCTATAATTAACTTAGCATTCAGTAATATCGTTTTCACGAAATGTGCCTTTGCTGTTTCTGCTAAGAATCAAAAATTAACAGATTTAATGCAAATGATATGTTCGGGATTCATTACCATCCACGATGCTGTCATTACTTTTAGAATGCGAAAATGTTGTCTTGTGTAATGTATCCACAATCTCTGTATGGTCATTTATTTTCGATACATCCTGTTCAAATGAATTTCTAAAAATTTAGTGAAGTAATACAGGGAATTTGAATTCCAACATACATCACTAGGCTAGGAATCCTTGTTCAATTTGATCTTTTATAATAGGTTATTGAAATGCTTTGAATTATGCGTGTTCTAGTTTAAATTGACCTATTATTTTTTTGCTCATTGGATACTTAAAATATTTTAGTCTTTAATATTTAGTTTAATATAATTGATATAGGTAAATTTTTATTTCGCAATAAAACATTATTTTAATAAAGGCTTATTATTTTTTGTACTGATTGTTAGCATAGATATTTAACCCATCAACTAATGCCTTCATTTATGTTATATAATATTTAAGCATACATTCCAAAAATACGCTTGGTTTTAGAGATTACATTAAAACAAGTAGAATATCCTATGTGAAACTAAATTACAGATTAGGCATCACACATTTTCATCGATTTAAGCATTAAGTTTGTCTTATTTTCCTATATCTTTAGTTTCGTCCTTAAAGCAATGTAAACCTATTTCCAGTTCCATCTGAAATTGTTATTTTATTAAAAAAAACATTGGGGTATAAAAAGAATGCCGCATTAACTTGTATTTTTCGAAAACTGCAAAATGTTTGTACCTTTGTTTACGTAATAATAACGATATTAAGTTTTCTCTGGAATACTTGTAAAAAAATACTTAAAGGTAGATGTGATAATCATAACATCTTAATTATAAAACTCGAAAAAGCAAAAATTATACATAATCGTTTCCTTTAATAAATTAAAAAAGGGCTAATTTATTATATATTCATCTTTATTAATCCTATAATTCTAGTAATTTGTTATTAAGGATTGTTGATTGTGTTAGAAAGTATTCGTTCTTTATCTAAGTTAAATAATGCCAGTTTAACTTTTTCTAAATAATAAGTTAACAGTTCTATTATTTCTCTGTATCGACCAAGTATTGTATTGGGAAAATGTAAGTCATGAATAATTAATGCAATTTTCAATACAGTGAAAAATAAGGTGAGATAACAGCAATTCCAAGGAATATACGCTTGAACTATGCATGGAAAATATTTATATTATGTAGGGAAATCATTAGCAATATGTTGATACGACAATTTACAAAACTATTATAGGTCAATTTTAAATTAAAATGCAAAATTGAATGTTATTTAGTACATGTAAATTTCAATCTGCTGAACTACATTTGTTTGTTCATTTCACAATACCATCCTAAATACGTTTTCATAGTTTTACCCACTAAATTATAAAATCGCATGTGTAAGGATAATAACACGACAGTTTTTCATTTAATTACTTATATCCCGTCGAGATAATTTTCTGTAGGTATTCATACTAATGTAATTTTATCCAAGCATATTATACAATCAAAACGACTATGAAAAGTTCCTGAACACAACCACGTACTGAGATCGAAATCAACAAACTTAATTCGTTAACGAAATATATGCAATAAAGGATTCTAGGAGTGTCTTAATGAAGAATAGAAACTCACGGAAAGCTATAAATACGCTAAGTACGCGCCTAAATTAAAAATCATATAAATAATTACAAACAGAAAAGGATTTCTAAAATATTATTTCAATTATAATTTCTCTCGACTTTATAGATGGTTTAACCTAATAAACGGTAGCTAACGCGTGGTATATGTGAAATCGATTTCTTCCCAATTCATTAATATTTATGACTAATGCATCAAAGATTCACGTTATGTAATATTTTCATTCATAGAATATCATCCTTAACTATTAAATAATAACATATTTTCGTTAGCTACAGACTTAAAGCATAAACAAATATTCACACATCAGAGAAAATTAGTTATGAGCGAACGCTTAACTTTTCATCCTATGATAAATTTTCACTAAGTGTCTCCGTTTATATTTTGGTCTAGTGACTAGGCGCCTTCCTTGAAAATTCAGTCTACTGCTTTTTACGGCATTATCTTGTGGTATTTTATTTGAAATGAATATTTTTTTGAAGACGTATTTTAATTTTTATTGATCTTTACTTTTTATGATATAATGACATGAAACCTGTCTATTTTATAAAATCTATTATTTCTCCAATTTGGTACTAAAATATTAGTAAAAATTTGATTATAATTTTAAACGTTTTGATCAAAAGTTGTAACTCAAACTTTGATATTTTCGATATCATTTGGACACAAGTTGGATAAAATTGCTGAAATCCATTAGTAAATTACTATTATTTGATTGAAACTCTAACGTAAGTTATAGCTTAAATGAATCATAATATTATGTTTAACCTTATCAGTAATTTAGTTACATAGTGATTCACATAAATGTAGAATTGCGTTTAAAAGTCGTTTATAACGTAATAAATA
This sequence comes from Phrixothrix hirtus, assembly GCA_024586415.1. Classification (NCBI taxonomy): domain Eukaryota; kingdom Metazoa; phylum Arthropoda; class Insecta; order Coleoptera; family Phengodidae; genus Phrixothrix; species Phrixothrix hirtus. The sequence goes on from JAHWXV010450453.1 coordinate 19,803, forward strand.
GTAATATCGTGACTAAAATTATGTTTAAGGTAACATAGGGTTCAAATTAATTAAAAATAGACTGTAAGTTCATTATTACAAATATAAAATTACATTTATTTCGGAATTTTGAGTTAACGTCATTATTTCGCGCGTCACTTAAGGGTTAAATCAGTGCAGGATCGAAATAATGCTAAAGGTGATGAAGATATATGCGTGTAATGAATAACTTAAACTCGTTTATTTAATAACACCCGTAACTAATATTATTTCAGATGTGTATTTACACAGAAATTTAAAAGTGAACATTTGTATGTACTAAAAACTCTTTAACCAACAGTAGTTCCAGTTTAAAACGGTTTGACATCAAGGCATAAGCGATAAACCATCGTGCAATTCGATAACTGATGTCACAATATCTGTAGAACCTTGTATATGAAGTATTTGTCAAACTTAATAGGCGCTGCATGTTTAGATGGAAATATAATGATAGGGAAAGAACGTTCTTTATAAGTTGGAACACTCTATGTTATTATTTCGGGTTTCCTTTCGCATATGTAGTAAAACTTTATTAGAAGCTTTGTCTATATAACAATGTTTTGGCAAAGTCCCATTTGCCATCTTCAGGTCTGATTTATTTGTCCGCTTCTACTCCTTGTTACTCTGTAACTAACCTCTCCAATCTAAAGTTGAAATAATGACGATGTTATCTTCTGTATTTTTGACGTTAATATGGAAACGTTAATTTTGTTCGTCTTTGCTTGTCTTTACAGAAGAATATACCTTTCGATTTTTCATAGAATATCACTTATTATTTTGTCTACTGTGAATGCCGTATGAATGTTTTGCTTTCGTAGATATCGACATATTTTGTCCATACTTCCTTTAATATAAGACAAACTTCTTATGATTGGTTCATCAATGTTTTGTTGTTTTTCGTGCGTTTTCTATTGCTTGACGTGAGTAGCAATCTTTTTTAATGGCTTGTATAGGATTTGAAGTATTGTTTGACGTTGTTGTTATCTAATAAACTCTCAAAACTTGTGATAGATGTTTGTAATACTGAACTAATTTGAGCTAGGGTTGCTTTGAGTTTGCATTCAAAAGTCTATTTGCGTATACTAACCTGTGTACCGTAGCTATCCGTCTTCATACTTCTTAACTAGTTCGTGTAGAAACGGAAGCTGTTAATTGACTTATAATTCCACTGTAAATTTTGTTTTGTAACCTAATTCGTTTAAATGATCTAGGAATTAGTTTAGTGGCTGTTTTCTATAAATTCATACAAGCTTGGAATTCAATTTAATACGGTTCAAAGCTCGTATTTCAAAATCTTCCATTAATAGATTGGTGATAGAGTTGATTCCATAGATGCTCCTTCGCATTGTTTATATTTTTGACCTTTGTAAGTGAAATCCATATTGATTATACTATTTTCGGGATTAGATTATGTTTTTATAATATATAACGATTCATTTACCCGTATGCTCATAAATAGCGACAATTTAAATAAAGTGATTTGTGCCATATTGGCTATATATTTGACCAGATTTTGTGTAAGTAATCCTATTCAATTTAGAATTTATCTCAAAGAAATATTTTTCTTGGATATTTGTAGTAGACCGTATATCTTCGGAGATTTTGACAACTTCTACCGTGCTACTATTTATTTTTGTATTTATTTTCGAATATTTCTGGTCTTGACTTTTGTTTTTGTAGGTTCAATGGGATTGTCTATAAAACAGATTGTTAAATATCTAGCCAAGATGTTACAATCATACCCAGAGAGAAGATAATCACGCGTAAAAAATGCAAATCACTTTGTGAACTACCAAACTGTTAGATTAGGCGGTTTTCTAGTAAACTTCGATGTAGCATTCCAATTTATGAACCTACCGATAAATGAATAGTTAAATATTACAAAGAAAATTTGTTCTTATACAACATTGGTCAAAAAATTCATATTTCGTTTAAAAAGGAGATCCCATGGGATTACCTCTATCGCCAATAGTAGCCAGTATATTTATGAAGGATTTTGAAATAAGAGTTCTGTAATGTGTTAAATTGGATGACATGGGTCGCTGGCGTCTATATTGTTTGAACTTACAATATAGATCGTTTAAACAAGTTATACCTGAAAATAAAATTTACGATGAAAGTGTAAGACAGCGAACAACTTCCATTTCTAGACGAACTAGTTAAAAAGTATCTAGACGGACGGCTAGGGCTTAGAGTACATAGAAAATCCACGCACACTGATAGGCAATTAAATGCCAAATTTCATCAACACCCAGCTCAATTTAATATAGAGAGATTATTATATAAAAACACAGTCAAAGATTACCTTAAATCCTATATAATCCATTAAAAAAGGATAATACTCACATAAAACCAAACAGAATTCAAACAGATTATTAGATAACGACAACGCCAAAAAAGAAATTCAGATACTATAATAAACGCATAAAAAACGAATTAACGCAAAAAATAAGCAAACTACGTGGGAAAAATAATAAGAGCATGCCTTTTGTTAAAGAAACTACAGACAAAATATGTCGATCTCTAGGAAAGCAGAATATCCATACGGCATGAAAAGAAAACAAGAAGATAGGTACTATTCTGTGAAATTCAAATCACAATATTCTTTTGTAACTCAGGGTGACTAAGAATTCCCTACATTTAATGCGGTTTCTCGTACCAAGAACAAACGAACACATTTTGCCAACATAACTATAAAGGACATAAAAATTGATTTTGACAAGACAAAAGTGCAAGAAAAAGCAGAATATTTCAACATCAGAAAGACTATAGAAATAAAAAAGTGACCTCAAAATCTAATTAAACAAAACGACTCCCAAAAACTTCCAATAATGTAGTGACCAATACTCCGGAATATTCTAATTACTAAACTACGTAACTGCAGATATACAAAATCGTTCAAGCGTAACCGATCATGCGTGAAATAATAAATCATTAGTGCAGAATAAAACGCAGTCAAGCATAACAACAGCGATATAGAAGGTGTGTCTCAAAAGTCATGAAATATATTTTTTGCTACCCCCCTATCAGTCGAGCGCCACCAAATGGGTTTGGTTAGATAGGCGGAAACCTCAGCTTCAGTTCCGAGCATTGGTGGAGTTAGGATAGTTGATTTAGTGTACCTCTGTTTTGAGACACGTCATGAAGCGCGTGAGTGTGGTCTTCACGCTCGGGAACAAAAAGGAGTCGGTTGAAGCTAAGTCGAGACTGTAGGGTCGCTGTATGCTCTTATAACAGTTTTAGTAAATTCCTAAAATTTTATCTCCTGCGCAGTACGTAACCGTTCGGTTTAAAGTGCGCAGAACGCTTTTTAAAAAAAACTTACAAAAAATAGAACCCATTTTGCCTTAGATGATGACACATTTACTTATTCTGTAGCACTGACTTGAAAATGTACAAACATATTCAGTTAAAATGAGAAATGACACACTTCCTTTTATTTTTTCCCGGAACTTGCAACAGAAGATATTCCTTTCCCACATAAAAATAAAAGGCATGCCAAGTAAAATGTTAATATATTTATATATCTATAAATATCAAATAAACTAAAGGAATAAACAAAACCATGGGGTTGGCAGAGATTAGGTGAAGTTTGTTTTTTATAGGTTTCTTGGTGTACCAGTTTGGTATTACATATAGTATTTTATTTTTTAATGATTTTGCTGGGATTTTAGTAGTAGAACTGCTTGCACTATTATAAGATAGTTATACCGCAGTTTTGAAAGTATTCAATTTGTTGCATTTTCAATATAATTTTATAAATTATTTATAAAAGTCTTAGTCAGTTTATTCAACGCAACTAAACAGCAATTATAAGTTATAAGTTATAAGTTAAAATGTCCTATAACTGATCTTATAAACGTTTACATGGTCAATCCGATAATTACTTGATAAAATATTTTATAATATTATTTTAAGAACTTTTTTAAATCACCATAAACAACAATTCAGTTGCAGAAAACAAAACTATGTTTTCTGCACCTGTAATAGAATCAAAAAGTTCCTAAGGAGCAGAAATATAGTAATAATAAACGTTAATCGTTATTTTACACTAAGATTATAACACTAAATTTGTAGCCAGGAAACTCTAGAGCTTTTGGTGCAGTGGATATGCGTAATCTATTTTTAATTTCTGAATGCGCCTCGTAATTAACTGTCATTTAGTACAAAAATACATATTGGTACTAAATCTCACCACATGAATATTTTTGCAGTCTTAAAATGATCATTCCTTTAACAAAAGCATTTATCTGCGTTCAGATGCCTTTGAACTATGCATTTTCCTGGACCTGAGTTAAAAGTATATCACAAAATCGAATTCTAAAGCTACCTACAAATACTATATTCTAATTAAACAATTTCCAGGTATTATTAAAATATTTTACAATTCAAAACCAATTTTAGCTATAGTGAATACTTATACCGATTGAAAGAGAATGCATCTGATGAAATAAAGTGTCCAGTATGTGCTAGATAAACTAATGAATTTATAAAAGAAGGAGGTTATCAAACTTTCATGTGTTGTGCAGAACGTCTTCGAGATTGTGACAGTTTGTTACATTTCCAAGTAATTTCAAACTTTCGTTAATATATTGTAAAAATTGTGAGTAATAAACAGTTAATTTGCAATTATGTAGTTTGTCGACATTTTCGAAAAAATTTAAATATCTTCAGAATTATTAACTTTTTTTGTAGTAATGTAGAGTATAAAATGCGGTTTCGAATAACCTACATTTCCTGTTAAATAGAACTTTTATACAAATTTTAAAGGTTAAAAAATTATAATAATGAAAGCAACACCAATAATTAGCTTCCCTTAAAGACTGTATCGATAAAATACTAGTTTCTATAATTAGTTGCTTAGTTCTGTAATATATCTGCTACAACTGCTTATTTGCGTTCGATCTAAACTTTTAGATTGCTACTATAAGTTTGTGTTAGAATTAGGATGTACACATCATTTGAGTTGTGGTTTTAAAATCAAAGTTGCAAATACTAAGACGTTGAGATTTTATATTTAGGAAGGCTGTTGCAGTTATCGATCCCAATTTGTGATGTTTGTCTGTGATAGTTCTTTAGATATTTGAAACGGTGTTTTTGTCCGTAAAAGTTTTTGTGGTAAAGCTGCTTGATCTTTGTTAGCGATACTTGTCTATAACAAATCTTTAGGCTCATTCAGTCACACTTATCCATACGAGTTGTTTATCAAGCGATCCTTCATCAAGATTAAGACGATTTTTGTTTTTTCTCTAGGTATTGGATTTTTCATTATATATTGGATATTTGGATTACAGTAATTATTCTTGTTCAATTAGATAATCTTTAAATATCAAAAATTTAGTAGTACAGAAAATTGAGAATGGTCTTGTAAATTAGTTTTAAAGAAAGTAGACTGACTTATTTAGATGAGACAATGCGACAAATAGATGGGGCAATTTTAATATTTTTAATAGAGAAAACAATTAAATGTAAATTTTTATGACAAGTACTTTAATACTTATTAAAAATTTTCTGCACCGCCTGAGGCTGAAACTCAGGGCATTGCGCTTACATACGCATGCTCTACCACTGAGCTACAGGCCCCTACTGGCATGATAACAGAAATCTCAAATATGTATATAATGTCAAATCAAGGCATTAGATATTTTTAATAAAAATATTTATTAAAAATATCTAACGCTCTAAATTGACATTATATACACATTCGAGATTTCTACTATCGTAGGCGTCGGTAGCTCAGTGGTAGTGCATGCGTCATGTAAGTGCAAGGTCCTGAGTTCGAGCCTCAGCCGACGCAGAAAATTTTTAATATGTAATAAAATACTTGTCATAAAAATTTACATTTAAAATAATTATCCCAAATAGATAAATTTAAAATATTAACTTCATATATAGGAAATAATTTATATATTAAATAATATTTAATTATATTCTTGGAACTGTTTCATTTTTGAAAATCGGTGCAATCGGAAATATAATGGCGTATTGAGTATAAATAAGTGATGTGATGTGCTGGCGTGCAACATTCAGCTTTGTAAAAGTACCTTCATAACATAAAATCGCGATTATAAAAACTGATATTGTTTTGTGCGTTTTAATGTTATTAATATTTAAATTAAAAAGATTTTCAGAATTTACAGCGTGCGAGAAACATTTAATAATTCAAATAATTAATTATTTATATAAATTTTTGTAAATCCAGTAGCTTGCCTAACTAGAATTAGACAAACTACAGATAATGCATTTACTTAAAATAAAATAAGTTAAATGTAGATATCAAATAAGATGTCGCCATTTTAAATATTAACATGTTGCAAATTTCAAGTACAGAAATTATCATAAAGCGAAAGAATGAAATAGCAAATAAGTTACGCTAGTGGAATAAAGATATCGCGTCCTAAATTAGTATATAAAGAGCGATGTAAGAACGCTTGATATACTTCGACCCCAACCGCGGAGCCGAGAACTACGATATACTTTGCCCCCAACCGCGAAGCGATATATTTTGACATCGCTTTCAATCGCGAAGCGGGGCACTGCAATTGCTAGCCGGCACACTCCGACCGCAGTGCCGTAATCATCGAACCGCACGCTCATGGTGGGGCTCGCTTAATAAATCAACTTTTACTTTAAAATATATAACCGAGCCGACAAACCTTGTTTTCGCTTGGAAGTTGTTCAACATTTCCAACATCGTCGACGAAGCTTAGTTGCTCGGGCAGCGGGAACCGTCGCCGAAGGCTAGCTACGATCCTCTAGTTAAACAGTTGCTTGGGCGATAAGAGAACTGAAACATCCTGAAAATCACCGTCATACATCGTGCGAGGCCTGTCTTATTCCGGCGTCGCAGTTGAACGTACAACACGACGGAGAAATCTGATAGATACGCATAGAGCACCCCTAAATGTCTCCCCTTGTTGCTCGTGTGATAGGAACCGGCGTTACGGGGTATTCAGACCGCAGAAGGTATATGTGACAGGGACTCATAAAGTCCTTTAGGTCGATTATTAAACCGTTTGTCTATTGATGTTAGTAGCATTGATGCGAGACTCGTTATTAGACAACTTCCAAAAGCATTTGTTTAAGGCCTGTAGAAATTATTTACTTTTGGTTGAAAGCCCTTTCATGAGAAGCGCTAATTAATTAGTTTCATTGGTAATAGTTCCTTAGTATCATCTGTCCGTTGCTAAAGTTAACACCAGCCGAAACAAACCTATCGCTATCGACAATCATTATGTACATTCATTGATTGAGCTTTACGAATTAAAAGTCAATATTTAATTGTCGTTGTTGTAAAAACAAATGAATATCCATACGATCATTTCATTTAGTTCATTTTGCACATATTTTTGTAGTATAAGAGAGCGTTTACATAATTCTTTTGAATCTTTCGTTATTATTTTGTATATAATTATTCCGAACTTTTTGTACTCATCTTATAAATACTTTTTAGTTTGTAATTAATCATCCATTTGTTTTTATCTGTAACATTTAACTTATGAAGGTTTATTGCCTTATTATTTATCTACCAACTTAGCTAGGTATGAACAACCAAGTTCTCCTTCAAAGAGTCCCGTAAAGAAAGAACCCGATCTCACGGCTATTGCCTGGAAAGTAAAATATAAATAATATTTCACCGCGACGTAATTAAAGAAAATTGTAACGTCACAGCTTTAAATGTAAAAATTTAAATTCTTATAATCTTACTGCTCTGAAAATATAGCGATTCCTATCCTTAAAAAAGCAATAAACGAATTATCCCTGCTTTCAATATTCATAGAAGTGTATATGGTTTAGAATAATATTGATCAGAATACAAAATATACTTTTAATTACGAGTTTTCTGAAAATATATTATTTATTTCTAATTTATGAAATTACCATGGACATCAACTAACTCAGCAAGATGGGGCAGGGGACTGAAGTGGCAATTGCGCGATCTAAAAGCTTACTAAAGCTGTCAAAATTAGGTAAAAAGAATATTAAAAAGAGCGCTACAAACTTATTTTTCCATCTAGGTTTAATTGAGTGATTTACTAAGTTCGGAATATACTAAGGAGTTTGAAAAATATTTTCTGCCATTGTTCCTTTTTGCTGTTTCGCCGTCAGAACAAAATATTTTTGCGTCGAATTAGTATCATAGATTCGACTGACCAAGCAGCTTTGCTCAGAGGAAGGTATATGTGTGGGTTCCGGTTTAATCGACTACATTTTGATAGGTATTATAAAGGCAACGTTGCGTAGATTTTTATTTATATTTCCGAGTATGGTAGTACAATATTCGCTTGTTCGGTATAATTTTCGATTCTACAGGTATATCTTTATGTATTCCACAATTTGTTCAATAATTTAGTTTTTACTGCTACTTTTAGTAAAAATTAATTTATTTCTATACACATATTCAATATCAAAGTAGTAATTACAAATATGTACATTTCTTAATTCTATGGCGTTTAAAATGACTTTGTGTCGTACATTGTTAATTTAAGGGATTAGTAGTGATTCTGGGCTTATTTTAGGGTAAATCTGTTTCATGAAATAAGGTTGTACTCGATTCAGGGTATTTTGTATTAGACGTAGTTTATGAAGAACACTAAGAAACGTCCTAAATACCCTCATACACTGTTTCGGGAGATTAAATTATCTACAGAACATATACAATCCTTGTGAACAATTTTAATTGTAATTTGGCTCAACGAAAAACGTCCAGATGACTGCGTTATAATAGGTTCTAATAGGGGGCCAATTACAATTACAGATCTTGAAATATGTCCGTAAAGCATTGATGGGTGTTTATTGTGCCCTGATAATCACCGCCAGTTTGAAATATGTCCTGAATGATGGTAAACACTAGCCTCTCGAGTTAATACCGTGACGATTATTTTAGGGAATATTAAATAGGAGGGATATTTGGCATATTTAATTTATGAGGACAGTAAAGCTCTGATTTTTCTAGCGCTCCTTGGGTTTTATTATAGTTTGATAATCAATTTTATTTGAGTTTTAAGTAGATTAAATCTTATCTGCCTTGTGTACTTGTTAGATACTATGTACTGCCATCTTTTCATAATTTTCATTTTCATCCTAACCAATTTATAGCATACCTTAAATAATACGTTGTATTTTTTCACTAGATGTCTCCACCTAGTTCAAATTCCTAATTGCTAGTATTAAATACTTTACACTATACTTATTTCTATTTTTGTTAGTTTCCTATTTGATTTAATTATTCTATTATATTTCCTACCAGTAGATGGCTATATCTAGCTCAAAATGTTTCATTCACTTTTATTACTTTCGTTAGATGTCATTTTTCATAATACCTTGACCTCGTATTTGCTCTCTAATCTTTGGTATTTATTTCTTTTGAATTTTTATTCTTTCTGGGTATACTTATAGCTAAGAATTATTTCATTAATACAACCTTGTCAACTAATTTGATTATTATTTAAATTAGATGCTTAATTAAAACAGTATTTTCTATTTGTAATGTTGAAAATTATCTTCATCCTTTTATTTTCACTATTGAAACATGTTTATCACATAGTTTCTTGAATTCCTAATAAGATTGATCAGCTGTATCGGTTGATCTTGATACAAAAAACGGAATTCGATGAAGTTATTAACTTAAAATTCAAACAAACGTTACAATATGACAATCAATTGCAAAACACTGTGTTACAATTTTCTCACTTTTTATGTCTACCTTATCTGATATACTGTGAATTTAACTTCTAAAATTTCCTGTGATATGCTAGGAATATTTAAAATAACTGAAACATGTATTATAAATACCCAAAACAAATGCATTCATAGAACACTAAGAAAATTATTAACGATAAGACCCAATCACATATAGGATGTTACCACCAAATTTATAAGTTCATTTGTAATTAATGATAATATCACACTGTTATCGATAATGCTGCAATATAATTGTAACACAATCTATTTATCAATTGTTGTATGATAAAAAAACAAATTAGATGATTTGCATAAAACTAAGCACGCGGACACAACTATTTTACACGAGCAAAAATTAAAAAATAATTGAAATATTAAATAAAGACAATTTAAGAGAGAGGTTCAATTACCCCGCCTAAGGAAAAGTATTTGTTTTTAAGGCATATTCAATATTCTTAGCTTTTACAGTTTATAAACTTTTTTCGGCGTCCTTTATGGGTAGGCGTTGTTCAGCTTTACGTAATGGTTTCAAATATACAAAGTACTCATTTTATCATGTAATACTCTGATTCGCCATATTAGGCAGTTACTTTAAGAAGTGATTTCACCGAGTTTGTACGGGGTCAAACGTCTGAAGGCGATCCCCGATAAAGATAAGGTAGGGGCGGTTTCAAGGATGTCACAAACTCAGGCTTCTAGTTGATCGTTGGTAGAGAGAGCCTAAGACGCTGATTAGTTGGGGCAGATCTTAGTTGTGGAGCAGAAGATATAAAAATCATTTAATAAATTACATTAATTATTTATTATTCCACATTAAATTGATGTCTAATAAGTATGCTTCAGACTCTGCTTAATAGAGTAGTGGGCCTTTAGCCGGGTGTTGACAAATATGGCTGCGATTTATCATATCACATTCATTATGTCTAAGACTGTATAGGTCTGTAATTTAACTAGTATTTAGTTATTACATTATTCGCTAACTACTACGCTGATTGGTCAGGAGCGGGTTTGACTTAAGAGGATAGGAAAATACATCAATCATTCGACATGTGACATTATTGTTAAGGTAGGTATATTAAATTATTATCTAATTACATAATAAGTTCAAGCCGCTCATTAAACGGGTGCGAATCTTAATTGGAGGTAGGAAGAAAACAACCATTCAACATACTGCATTAATAACTTATTTCAGCATATTAGATTGTTATCTAATTACTTTCTCTAGACAATGATTAGTTGGGAAGTAGAGATTGAGTCGGGGTTGACAAATATGGTAGCGATTTAGCATCCTAGGTTCATTACTTATGTCTAAGTCTGCATTATCACAAGTATTCAGTTTATATTATTTAATTACTAAGATGATTAGTCGGGGGCGGACCGTAGTTAGAAGGATAGGAAAATACGGCAGACATTCAAAATATTAAATTAATTGTATATAATAGCATATTAAATTGTTATCTAAATACTGAATCTAAGATTCTGATTGATCGTAAGGAGGGGGTATCAGCTGGGCATAAAGGAGTATTGAAACCATTCAACATATTAGATTTGTTATTTATTATAATATATTTGTAATGTAATAGAAATTGAAATTTATTCAAACTAATTTCGCAAGTGGACTGTAGGGGCTGACTAATAGCAGGTAAGATACACTTTCGTATTATCAAATTAAATGCAATGAACTTAAATTGATATATCAATTAACAAAAATTATAGGTAAGTCAATGCAGGACATATCAACTACATAAATAAATGGAAACTCAATAAAGACAAATAATTGCAAATTTAAACAAATGAAATAATAAGATTTTGGCACTTACCAAGTATTCAGGCGATATAAAAATATCTTATTTCATATTAGCTAGATGTATGTGAAGGTGCGCGTAAATAAATTATAGGACGAACCCATTTTACACTTACGGTTTATTTAGATTTTAATGTATAAATACGAAATTCAACAATGCAGAAAACTTTAGAACATACTAATGTTCAATCTTTCAATAATAACAACTAATAAATTTTAGTAATTAGAACAACACGATGTACGCGCAATTGATCCGTATGATTCGACAGTTTGCAATCAACTACTTTAATGACAAATCGAATTAAATAATTTAAACGATATTGCAGTTGTGATAATTACGAGATATAAAATTATACCGCTTGATGTGCAAACCAAAATTAAATTGCTTAATGAGTGAAATGAATTTGAATTAATTAATATATGTTTTAACACAAATGTAAGGTCAGTTCAATAAATCAAGTAAAAATGAAACAAGCAGTTGCTTTTCGGTTTAAAATTATTTTATTTTTCAATATAAACCCCCTCCAATTCCATACACCCATTTCATTAATAATTAAAACATATAATGTCTTTGGTAAAATAAGATTTATCAAAGTCTACAAAATGCGCGTCTACTTTAGCAATAACTTCTTTATTGGATGAAAATTTCTTACTAACAAGCCAAGTTTCCCTGTCTATGAATAAGAAATAGTCAGAAGGGGCCAATTTGGGTGAATATGCGGCATGTGGCAGCATTTAGAAATGAGACTAATGTATTTTTGCAATTGAAATAGCTAAACAATGTGTTGGTGCATTATCGTGGTGAAACAAAATTTCTTTCTTTGCCAAATGCGGTTGATTTTCCTTATTTTTTGTTCAACTGCTTTGATAACGATGAATAATATTCTGCTAAAGGTAATCAATGAAAATTATTCCGCAAGTATCCCAACAAACGTATGTCATTACTTTATCAGTCGATAGCACCACTTTTGCCTTTTTCGTTGTACTTGAACCAGCGTCTACCCATTTTTCGGATTAATCTTTGGTTTCCAGAGTGGAGCCATAAATTCAAGTCCCATTAACAGTAATAAATTCACCAAAAAATTCAGATGTATTACGCTTAAACAACCGTTGAACAACTACTCTCTTGTTCTACTGTAAAAAAAAATCTTTTCATATCCTAATCATGACGTAAAATTGAAACCACTGTATCAATAGGCAAGTTTAAAATCTTAACAATTTCACACATCATCACTCGATAATCTACTAATACAATATCATGCATTTTTGTTGTAATTTCTGATGTACAGGCAACTTTTGGACTGCCAGACGGCTCAGAATTGCGAAAGATTAAACGAGCACAATGAAAATCGTTAGACCACTTGTGAATCATTATAATTAATGGAGCACAGTTCATATAATATTTGTCAAGCTTTTATTTCGTCTGTATTATCGTCTTTTGTGCGGGAAATAACATTTGTTGTAATTTTCACAATAGTGATAGTCTCCAAAGAAGTATGTTAAACAAAGGGGCTTCTTACACTATCCACACCTAATCACAGCACGTGCCTCGCATACATGACACTGTAAAGTCGTATCAGTATTAGTAACTGAAAATAAATAAGTTAAACTGCTTGTTATATGTTTATTTCCTGGAATATGCACTTTTTTAAACCCATATTAATAACATTCTACAGATATGTGGAGCACGTGCTGTGATTATATGTGGATGGTATAAGAAGCACTACTTTGAAGGCTATAACTATTGTGAAAATTACAACCCCTAACCTATATCTTAATAATTTGTTTACAACATACACAGTAAAAAATCGAGCGTAAACTTTCACACTTAATTTACACTCCAGTTGATGTACACTGGCTCACACGTATAATAATCGGACGCTTCATAAAATAACTATTCGTAAAAAAAGATATCTATATTTAATGAGTCAATAAACTTTTAAATATTTGTGTTGTATACAACAATTAAGCTAGAACATAAGCAGAGTAAAATATAATAAAAAATTACACAAAGTAGAGAAAAAATTATAAATAATGGTAAAATATCGATCACACGAATAATCGGACACTATAGAAATATTCTTCAAAAAATTGATATTTTAAAGATATCGAATGCTTTAATATCGCGTGGCATATCCTCCCTTTTTTCTACTTCTCTTAATCTGCTAGGCATGGAATGTACCAGTTTTTGACAGGTATCAGTGCCAATTTTGTGCCATTCTTCTTGTATGGCTCGTTTAAAATCACGAACATTGGTACAATTCCTATTTTTTAGCTTTCTAGGCAGTCATCCCATAAATTTTCTATAACATTTAAATCTGGGGATTGGGGTGACGGATGTAACACTTTTGGTGAATTATAAAGCACCCAAAGTTTAGCAATGTAGGAGGTATGTTTGGGATCGTTGTCTGCATAAAACGCAAAATTGTGTGCAATTCCCAATTTTTCTACACTGTTCTTTACAT
>JAHWXV010450486.1:0-10871 GCA_024586415.1 Phrixothrix hirtus
AAACGTGTATTTCCACTAAAATTTTGACATCGAAAATTTTGGACGAAAACAATACTTTCTCTATTCTATATTTCATATAGGTGAGAAAGTAAAAAACGCTAATTTACGTTTTTTCACTATTACGTTTCCGTAATTTATTAAAAATTATAGATAAAATTATTATTTATGGATTCATATTATTTCTTTGGTCCCTACGTATCCTTTTTTAGAAATTTTAACTGCAACTATTAAAAATTAATGAAATTTGAATATTGTGTTTTGGGTTGCCTAATCCCAGTCCCTAGCAGCCTTAATCAATAAATTAAGTTATAGTGCGGTAAGATTTTTCTACGATTGCTTTAGAATAGTAGTCTACTCGTTTGATTTTTGATTATGCGCGGTCTGTCTCAGAGGAAACGAACCTTTTAAAAAAAAAGCTTATTATTTTGGTAAAATTCTTTTGTTTTATTCAAAGTAGTCTCCTTCTGTTTCAATCCAACGTTTTGCACAGTCAATTAACATGTCGAATGAATGTTATGTTCATCTTTAGAGATGTCCTGCAAGATCGCTGTGGACACCTTCTGAATGGCTTCAATATCAGCATAACGCCGTCCTTTCATCGGTAAATGTAGTTTAGAGAATAGATAGAAGTCGCAGGGGGCCAAATCAGGTGAATATGGTGAATGGTTGATAAAATGCCATTTTAAGTTAAAAAATCAGTGGCAAGCATCGAGTGATGAGTTGGTGCATTATCTAGTAACAAACAACAGTTTTCATTTTCACGATATTGAGGGTGCACACGATGAATACGCGACAAAAGACGCTTCATAACACCAAGTTAATACACTGCATTGACTGTTTGGCCAGTTGGTATTAAGTAATTGTGCATTAAGCTTTCCGAATCATAAAAACAACTTAACATTGTTTTGATATTGACTGCTCCAAATGGTTCTTTTTGATTTGTCTTCGCTTGGATGCTTCCATTCAGAGCTTTGACGCTTGGTCTCTGGATCATATTGAAAACACCCCGTCTCATCGCCATAGAATACTTGCAGTTTTCGTCCTTTTTTGACTCTTTAATCAAGACTTTACAATGTTGAATTCGGAGCAATTTTTGATCATCAATTAGCTTGTGTGGTACAAACCGTGCACAAAATTTTCTCAACCCCAAACGCTGTTTCGAAATGCGATGAATTGAATCTTTGGAAATATTTAATTCCATTTCCATGTATCACAATGAAAATTTCGGTTCATTAGTGATAAATTCACGCACAAGTTCGATGTTGCTTTCAGTAACCACACGTGATAAACAATCCTCACCATATACTTGTTTCATCAAATTAAACGTTTCAGTATATGATTTACCCAGTTTAAAACAAAACTTGATATTTGCTTTTTGTTCAGAATTAATTTTTCGGCCAATACTAAAAACACACTGTAACTTTATGCACAATTTCTCCGCTTCTAACGATGAAAATGTCATAAACTTTTAACATAACCTTACTGAAAGATCTACCTTACCGACGCATATATTTGTTAATAGATAGCGCAACTAAGAATTACTATTTTAAAACAGTTCCTTTTTCTCTAAGACAGATCTCGTAGAGTGCGAGAATATTTGTATTCTAATGTTAGAATGCTCACAGACAGCAACGTCTTATAGATGTCCAAAGATTTTTGTTTTTTGAATTTAAATTTTTATAATTTATAATCGATAAAAGGCATTGTCTGCAATGCGTTTAGAATGACTATTATGCCCTCGCGGAAACATTCCTGTCTCATTGGGCTTGTGCGACAAATTTTCTACTCGTGTAGAAAATGTTACATTTCAAATTTATTACTAAGATTATCCAAAAACGAAAAAATTTAGTACTTTTCGAAGCGTTACATTAAATTTTTGAATGGTTATGTTTTGATCGTGTTTATGATATAAATATAAGTTTGAGTGTATTTTTAATTTTACACACTTGTTCTGGATTTTCTTTAATAAATTAACACTTTGTTCTATGTTTGTAATATTACCGTTTTCATTGCTAGTCGTTCACTTATGTTTACCTACTCAAACATATCTATTACAATTAAATTATAGTATAGGCCTTACTATTCGTGCACAAATCTTTTTCTTGTGCTAATTAAAACAGACGTGTAAAATGAACTTAGTCGTCCTTTTATGTAATTACTAATATTTTTAATTGTTTTTATTTTCTGTATTGTCTTTGTCGGGTTTTGGGGATTTTGGAAAATTCTTACGGAAGCCTAGACGTAACTATCGAAAATAGTTTTGTTTATGTACAGGAAATTGGTGTTCGTCAGATGACAATAACTTTATGAGGTAACGTGGTTTTACACTAGTGTGCTAATTAATATAATAGCCAGATCTTTACTAAGTTTAGGTGTACTGAAAATAAAGTGCTAAAATTTGACCTACTGTTGACGAACCCCAAATAATTTTTACAATGCACTCTAAAAGTTCAATGTTATTTTAAAGTAATTCATGTAACTTACTTTATTTTTGAAAGTGATTTAATCTTTTAGATGAATACCTGTATTTCGGATAGGTTTACAAGAATTCACAATAATTATTTTGTAGTTCACACAAAATTAATTTTATTATCAATAGAAATGCAACTCTAGTAAATTATTAATCAACATGAAAATTAAGTACTAAAATTTATATTTTGAGCCCTAAGAGATAATTAAATAATTAGGTTTATTTCGAGTTAGATAAATACAATATTCAATATTTTTCAAATAAAACCAAGTCCAATTTATGGTAGGTTGTTATCCAAAACCCTAATAAAAGATTAGTTAGTCCAAGTTGGGATAACGTTCATATACTTTTTCTAAATAAACTTCTTGTTTACAAATACATTAGATAACCCAGTGAACGCTTTTATTTAAATTGTTTATCAATTTCAATTACGCTTAATTTAGTTTACTGTGTTAATCTATTTCTAGAACATTAAACAAGAGTTAACCTGGTTTAGAGTATCTTTTGTATTGTTACCACTGCTGGGAGATAACATTCAAACCTTAACTTTTTGAAGTCGGTTCCTTCGTACACCATTTGATGTTTGAATTATATCTAGACTAGTTATAATTCAAATGCAGGATCGAATTTTAATTAGATCTTCGGTGGGCTGGCCATCTTCGAAGAGATTCTAATATTTCGTCCTTTGGCGGTTCTTGCTTCATTTGCAACTGGCCATTTAACGAACAGTGAATGTTTTTTAACATACGCCGGCTTAGAGATACGCGGCACAAAACATCGAAAATTTCTTGGGCTTGGGCTTATACCGACATCGACGTTTCCCTGAATTTTCTTGCTTGCCAATAGTCTTTAAGCAATTTTTTAAATATGAACCAATCGGAATCTACCTACGTCAGTTTAGTAAACTTTCACATAGAGGGAGTGTTTGACCATTTCCTTGCGGTTAATTGCAGTTTTTTCGAAAACTGCTCTCATACACCGTTTTAAATGGTTACGGCTCCTGTTTAATGTATTTATGGCTATATGGGTGGCTATACTCTGATTTACAAGAGGTTTACTCTTAACTTTCAAGCTACGTGTTTATAGCAGTTTGGAGAAGTTCCTATAATAAATTTTTATATTACGAGAACCCTTTGGTATATATAAAATTATTTATTTAAAATTAAATTATAATTGTGAAACTATTTAATTGTTTTGGAAAGGTTTCTGTAATTATTTTAAATTACATGGGCCAATCCATGTTTATAAAATTAATTGCTTATAATTAGAGTATGATTTTGTGAACATTGGCTACTATCGAAGATAGTAGTTAGTTCCCTTTCATATTTCAAAATACTGTACAATTTATTTAATTTGTGTAAAATATTCTGAATATGTTTCCAAGCTCCCACAGTTTCTACGAATTTGTCATTAAACTTCTTCAACAAGTATCGTAAGATATTATTCGTAAAATAGGAAAAATAATTGCAAATTATATGCGAATGGTAGCAGTGGTAAAGATATGTAATACGCGATGTTTTTAGTGAGGACAATCCTGGGTTCGAACCCACGACCTCTCTAATACCAGACGTAGTGTTCATAACTGTACTATCTAACTCGGTCAATAAATAATTAAAAGAATCATTTTAGGTGTTACTTAATTCGATGACTCACAACTTGAAAAATAAACCCACTAGTTTATTGATCGGTAACAATATAACTAATACATTATTATTGATTTGTTACGCTCTACAATCATTTTGTATAAGTTTTTTTAATTAAAAAAAGCAGTTCTTTTACAGACTTATTTGTAGGGTATTATCAAATCTTAAAATTAAAGTGTTTCGGGCTTTAGAAAACATGTTAAATGTTTATTAAAAAAATTTATTTTGATAGAAAGCATCATTTCTTAATAAAAGTATTTTCAAAAATTCCACTTACATCGAGGTTGATTAGATCAAACACGGGCCTATTCAAATAATGTGCTGCAAGTGAGCAGCCTTTTGTTCCATCAATAGAACTTCTCACAGCATTTTGTTTACATAGGAGCCCCCATTTGCTTAGGGATTTCGACTGCCTTACTGTGTTATTGATAAACACGGATTATAAAGGAGTAATAATGGGATTCACTTTATTTCAGTGCTAATTATTAGAGCCCCTAAAAGTATTTTGACAGAAAGCATTTGAGTCATAATAATTGTAATTTCTGAAATTTCGAATGCAAATTATGATTTAAATAATTTGACCTTCTGAGTTGTACACATATGATGTAATTTCTGTAACATACCATGAATCTAAATAATTCAAGGATGATGTCAAATATATGTATCGCTTATAACTACTTTTTTATGCGTATTTGTAAGCTGTTTTTCATATACCATTACATAATTACCTTGCTACTTAATTGATCTATTAATAAGACGTTACAAAAAATTAGGTTCAGTATGTGTGTATCTTTTAAAGAATATAATTTGCTTTTCATAAATTATTTCGAGACACTAAAATTGAGCACTTAAATAATGGAATTATCCAATAACATGAAACGGTTTTAAAATACTAGATTAGACTTATTAAAAGGTTGATATTCCATTATTCAGAATTCGATTTGTTTGCGGATTATGCCCGACACCTGTATTGAAGCTAAACGTCAGTAGATCCCATAAGTACTCATTTATTGTTGTGTAACCTAAATATTAAAAGATTTAACATCAGCAGTAAATAAATGAACTGTTAATTGCCGTTTAATTCGTGGTACTTCAGCTTCTAGTTAGTATCACCCTTCACTTTGTGCTAGAGTACTCCGCCAGTACGCAAGGGAGGTCGACATTCAATATTTTGGGTTGATTTTAAAAATACTATATATTACTAATTATTAATACAGCTTTCTGCTATTTTAAAAACCTGATAGAAAGAGATTTCGAAGAGCGGGTGAAGCGTTGGTTTTATGTCATAACTTGACATCGAAATAAAAAGGTTTCCTTTTTTAGAAATTCGACTCCTCCTGCGTACGACATTGTATTAATAACCCTTTGCTTCATACACACCACAATTCTATTACAAACACTTGCATTCTTTAAATTTCTTGCAGCGGCGATCGATCCAAATTAGTGGACACGCAAAACCCTACTTAACTCCTGAGATTTTCCTCGATAGCTCGCTTCGGCGAATTTTCTCAGAGCAACCTATAGTTCTCACAAAAGAAACGTGATGTTATAAAAAATTCTTTAGGGCTGTTTTCGAAAAAAATCGCAAAAAACCTAAAAATCGCGAGAATAAAGTAGCATTTGCGGTTATTCGATTTTAATGAAATTCTTATTCAGACGTACCAGGAAGGCAATACACTTAAACATTAAATTTCAATAATCTACATTTCGTTTTCCAGATATATTAACTGTACAAGCACATAGACTAATTTCTAAAAACATGTTTTTCAGACTTAGGGGACCTGAAAACGTATTTCCGCTAAAAATTAGACATCCCCAATTTTGACTGAAAACAATTTATACTATATTTCATATAGGTAAGAGAAAGTAAAAAGTTGTCTGACGTTGCGAAGTAATAGGCCGAGTTTTTTAAGTGCTGCTGACGAACTCATTCATCAACAATCAAATTATTTATAATTAATTAACCTCGTACTTATCTACATCCTCATGCAAGTTAATCCAATATCACACAAAAATTAAAATTACAAAATAATTATAAAGTAAAAGATGTTATCTTCGGCTCCTTTAAAGTATCTTATTTAAGGAACGTAATGTGCATAAAGCTAAAAAATATTAATTTTAGTAATAAGTTGTCTATACCTTTATATATGTAAATCCTAAGTATAAAAACTCTTAGGTTAAAGTGGATAAAATTTATAAAAGCCACGCACGGAGCAAAATTTAACCTAATTGTAAGAAGTTCAGTTAACGGCCAAACAATTCAAATTATTTTGATTGTTAGTGAAACTTATAATGAAAATCCAAATATTTCTGACCTGAACATGGCAAAAATCGCGTTTTTTCAAGCCAGCTTTAAGGAAATGTTTTATTAGTGAACTAGACCCGCCGCAAAAATCATACTTAACGTATAATCTGTTTTCAGTGACCGCATTACGAGACTGCTTAGCTCGCCTATTAATTACAAGATACCAATTAACGGTGAGGGCTAGATCTACCAGATTTAATAAATTAATTATCAAACATTATCACGCATAAATAATGTGTTGTGCTTCAGGAAAACAAAATTGATTCAAGAGAATATTCATCGAAGAGTAGAGGTAACCAAATATACAAACTAGATAAACATTTAATTCATCAACCTTCTCTGCAGTCGTTAAAATTCGTTCATAATAAAATAGACTTTTGGGATTAAACTATGTAACTTTTTATTAAATTAATCAATAAACGTTTCGAAAACTTTGTGTTTTCTTTAACAATATTAAATATTACAATCTGTTATAATTGGCAAATAAATAATATAATAAAAATTTATTTAAATACTAAGTTTATGATCTATCTAATCGCACACACTGTCTGTTGAAACTGTTGGGATATTTATAAATCTCTATTGCTTCACGTTAAAGTCGGCAATAATAACTAGAAACAGATAATAACTTTTACATTTTATTAAATTGGATATGACTTGAATTTCTTAAAGAATGTACAGTTACAGTAGATTTTAATAAATGATTAAGTCTGCAAAAGCGTTGTTGTTCTTTTCGTGTGGTGATAAAGCTGCGTTTTGTCTGGCCGGCAAACTTTGCCACAAGAACAGTTTAATTTATAAACACCGAACATAAAAAGGATTAATAGAATCTTTTGCTGATCTTAAAAATTAATTAATTCTCTTGGTAGGTTTAGAATACCATAACGATTCAAAATTCTACCAATTATATCAGTGACCAACTTTATATAAGGTGAATAAGCAGTACATACCTGTTGTTAAAACTTCAGCATGATTAGAACTTCTTTTTTGCAAAATAACATTATTAATTTCATTCAGTGAATAACCATTTTGTTGTAAATATTTTCTAAAGTCATAAAATTCCAATTTTTCGTCCTCTATCAATTTCTGCTCTGGATAATGATTTGAAAGCCTATTTAAATATCTATTGGTATAAATCGGTTTTAGGAATACGTTAAAACATAAACAAAGAATAGAATTTTTAGAAACTAGAACGTCTAAGAAAGGCAAACTTCCATTAATTTCCATTTCCGTACTAAATTGAATATTTGGATGAATACTATTTAACATAACTTTAAATTACATAGCGGAATCACTTTTTAGGATTCAAAACAGCTTTATTAAGTGCCAAACATTCAAATTTTTCCATGTAAAAATTAGCAAATACTGGACTTAATGGACTTCCCATGGTAACACCATATAACTGTTCATAAAATTCATAACTCCGTTAAATAAAATAGTTATATCATTTGGAAAAATTTGTTAATGTATTCTTGTTTCATTTAATGGGACTTTCGCAAAAAGAATAATAATATTAAAACTGACTAATATGTCATCTTTATCTAGTTTAAAGTTTCCTATCAATTCAACAAAATGTGTAGAATTAATTAGATTATGTTCCGTTTTACTAACATATTTAGCCAAATTATAAGTAGGAGAACCAATAGTATTCACGATAGATTTCAAAGCACCTAGTATTTTAATAAGTTTTTAGTTGGCTGATGTTTTTATTTCATTATTTGTCTGTCAATTCTAACAGATTTTAATATTTAATATTGATGGACTTGTTCCGAGGCCTTGCTCTTTTCAAGATATATGTTCGCGATGTCGTTGAAGAAGAAGAGTGTTTGCACTTATGCGTGGAAGGAATAGCCGTACTGCGCAACAAGTGACAACACTGTAAAAACTTGTGAAGCATGTTTGGAAGCTACTTAAATATTTAGACTCGGTTAAGTAGGTGCATAGTCAATTATCATAATGGTATTAAGATTTTTAGGTGTCGCTCAGTTTTACGAATGTACCCTCCCTACTCGACACGCAATTTTTAGAGTATCCGCAAGTTCAGTTTCTAGACTAATTTTACAAATAACTATTGATTGCAAGTAATATATGAAATGTTAATAATGCAACAAAATCCCAAAACAAAGTAAAAGTTTCACATTTTTTATCGTCATTTTCCCACCCTCTCCAAAGATTTCCCATTTTCGGGATGCTTTTTGTTAAAGTTTACAATGTTCTTGTTTTAGAACCTTTGAAGTTATTTTAATTAGATTCTAATGAAGTTCTTGATATAGCCTTCAATAATATTGACTCACTTTGGCACTGTTCTATTTTACTGTTAAAAAATTTGTAACAGTATTACTTCGCGAAAAGATAAAATCTTTTGAAGTTATGTTTAGTGCATCGATTGTATTTGATAACCAAAGAAATAGAGCAATGGGTTGGGCACATCATTATATAATATTTATGAGCAGTTTAAATATATTTCTATGTTCTACATTTCATGTAGTTACAAATTCTCTTGAAAATTAAAAGGGTCAAATACATACACAATTTGTTTCCTCTACATGCACTTTTACTTTAAACAAGAAACATTGGACCACATTGGCGGAGAGTAGAAAACACAGATTTACAAATAATCAATACATTATAAAAAATCTAATAATGATTAAATAGTTTAACGAAACTAGCTAATTGTTTAAAAGTATTTAGTTTACAATCCACTAATAACAAATGTTTATATCTTTATTTATTTATAACAGCTTTTAACACGATAAGATTGTAAGAAATTTAGTCTAGAAAATTCTATATTAGTCAGGAATAAAATTTCAATGCAATGACTCATTGCTGGAACTTTGAATTTATTTATTTAGATATTCGTTACAGTAATGATTTATTTGTGATTACATCATCTGTCTTAGTTCTATGAAATGTTCTAGAATGTTCTATAAAATTATTGATGTTTCTAATTTTGTTACAATAGCAATATTAAATCTATGCATATAAAAATAAAATCTTTATAATTATTTAATCACGCATCATTTCTTTGGATAGATCAAGCTAAGATATATCCCGTCTTTGTTCAAAATATCGTATCAGAAATTAACAGATTAAAAACTTGAGCAAAGTACTTTTTTACGAATATAGTAAATAAAAATTAATATAACATCGGTAATAATCGACTTCGTGAACTTTTCGGTACATTTATTTCTAAGCCATTTCTAAGCTTGGACATGGGTTCATATCTTCACGAGGTTGATACATTTTTCAGTGCAAAAAAATTTATAGACATTGCTTTTTCTCGGAAAGGTGACCTGTGTTGTTTGACACGTTTAACGGTAACAAATTACTGCATCTTTATCAAGGTATTTTGAATGTTTTAACGGTAGCTATACGAATTAAACATTACAGAAGTTATTACATTTCTTTAAATTGATATTGCACATAAAGGTGTTTTTTATAGAGACACAGAACTATAAATTGAAATAAAACACAAATAAATGGTGTTAATTGCCATGAATTTGGCTTTATTCGAAAGATAATTCTTTGCCATTTTTATTTGAATATGATTACCGGCATATGGTTACCTCAGCTGGTTCGGAGGAAGTCCAATCGTCCAATTTTCGATCACTTTTGGCAGCAATGGAGGTCGTATATCAATGATAACGTGGCGAATGTTGTCTTCCAAGGCGTCAATCGTCTGCGGCTTATCGGCGTAGACCATAGACTTCACATAGGCTCACAAAAAATAGTCCAACAGTGTTAAATCGCAGGATTTTGGAGGCTAATTCACGGGTCCATTATGCGAAATTATTCATTGGTAGAACGTTTCTTTCAATAAATCAATTGTGGCACGCGCGGTGTGGCGAGTTGCACCGCCTTGTTCAAACTACAGCTCCTTTACATTAAGGCACTCAATTGTGGTACAAAAAAGTTGGCGATCATGGCCCTGTAGCGGTGACCATTAACTGTTACGTTCTGGCCGGCATCATTTTTGAAAAAAAATGGACCAATGATTCCGCCGGCCCATAAAGCGCACCAAACAGTGACTTTTTCAGGATGCAACGGTGTTTCGACAATGGCACGAGGATCCTCTTCACTCCAAATGCGGCAGTTTTGCTTATTGACCTATCCATTTAACCAAAAATGAGCTTCATCGCTGAACAAAATTTTCTTGAGAAATTCGAAATCAACAGCAACTTCGTTTTGAGACGATTCACCAAATCTACAGCGTGTCCGGTGGTCGTACAGCTTCAATGCTTACACAAGTTGAATTTTGTAAGCCTGCAAACCCAAATCTTTACGCAAAATCTTCCATAAAGTGGATGGACACAGCTCTAATTGTTGAGCACGATGCCAAATGGACTCGTTTGGGTCTTCCTCGACACTACGCTCTACAGCAGCAATAGCTTCTTCGGTACACACTGTACGACGTCTCTGACGATGCGTGTTATCCTGTAGAGTAAAAGTGGTG
>JAHWXV010450668.1:0-13847 GCA_024586415.1 Phrixothrix hirtus
AAAAACACGTTTTTCGGACTCAGGGAGACCCAAAACGTGTATTTCCACTAAAATTTTGACATCGAAAATTTTGGACGAAAACAATACTTTCTCTATTCTACATTTCATATAGGTGAGAAAGTAAAAAGCAAGTGACGAGGCCACCGAAATAAAATCAATGTTTTTTGGTTAAAATACATTCCTCCAGATTGTATTATACCAATTTTCACGAACATCTACGTCTTCGAGCCTACCTTTCTTGCAATATACATCTTGTTACCTTCAAAATATGTTTGATCTTCTGAAAAAATGCTTGGAAATGAAAATAATTCATTCAAGTGCTCTGATCGAGTAAACAGCCAGTAAATGACCAAAAAGCTTCTTAATTGATGGTATTTTGTCTAAAATATGGCGTGATCGCATTTCCAGTGCTTTGCAACTGATCGGCTAAATTAGCAGAGCAAGACTGCGAATAAAACGTAGTATTATAAAACATCACATTTAATTAAAAAAATAATTCAATATCGCCCGATAACGCTTCAATTTTAATAATAAATTACAAATAATTTTAATCTTAAAAAGTACATGTGTTGATTAATTCTTTAGTGGCTGAATTGGACAATTTTTTATATGTAGGGCGTTACAGTTTAGGGTCAATAATTTTTTTACGCTTATAAATTAATGCATTGTGTATTCGTTTTAAAGTTTGAATAAAGTTATAACTCAAATTTATCTGATTTAGGCGAAATGTTTTTGAAGTTTAGTAAATCTGATTAATGATAAAATCATTTAATTTACCTTAAAGTATTTCTTAATTTTGTAATTGCCATATTAGCTAATTGACTCTAAACAGTTAACCAGTATATAATTTTATGAAAATTAAAAAGCCATACTACTTATTTAGAATTACTTACTGTAGAAATTTGTAAGGTACATCCATAAACAACTAAATAAGTTAAATTCTGGTAAATCTTTATAGCTAAACGAGGTTTAAGGATTATTTTTTGCAATCCTTGTTCGGTATTTGTTATCTGAAGCTTAGTTCATTAACTACCTACAAAGCCTAATATCGCCGTAAGCACAAAACAAGATTGTAAAAGACAAGTATTCGTAACGTGATGCCGCTAAATTGAATGTTAAGTGAATTCCACACTTTGTAATACTACCATCCAACGAAATACCAACATAATCAATTGTAATATTTTATCGCGTTTCCTCAAATTAACTCGACATCTGATACGTCACTCTGCCATAGTATAATCAACTGAAATATTGACATGTTAATAACATAATTTACACCTTATAACGATCTAATTCCTACAAGTACTAAAATAATAATTTAAATTCCTGCGAACCCATGGTTAAAAAAGAAATTTGTTTATCTTATTAGAACGTAGACAGTTTTACAAAATATGTATCATCATTTCTATAGAAATATAATGAATGGTACTACTTAAAGTCTCGACATTCATTTATTAAATATTATAAACGTAACATTAATGAAAGGACTACATCTCGTAGGTCCTAGAGCAATTTATATGTTCGATAACACTTCTGATGTCCCGCCAGCCTCTTCAAAACATTCAGTGGCCCTTTTTGAAACTATCCTACTGTGTCGGATCGTGTGCATCCCCTCGGTAAAGTAAGAAGGTGGGGAGGGTAGTCATGTTTATGGAAATCAAAAATTAGGGCAGAATGGGCCAACGCATTTTTATGATGCAATATATTTGTTCGCCCACATCGCCTGCCATTTCCTTCGAAATTTTTATCGAAACCGCCATAATGACAGTAGAGCTGTCCTTTGACCGATTATCACTGTTGAAACTAAGCTTTTGACGCCAAAAGATCAAGTCGTTAAAACCAAAGCTTGATGTTTTGTAGACTCACATCTCTAAAGATTCTGTTGAGCAAAGTTTTTGTGAATAACGCTTTTGACATCAAAAGTGCAATTCTTCATTGATTTTTCGGTTTAGAACACTTTTATTACATTTTTGGGTCATACATATTAACATATTTTTCATTTATAAATTGAAATTTTGATATTTTTACGTTTTTTCAGCACCCTGCCCACATTAACACAAGGTTCTGGATATGGAGTACATAATCCGCTGAAATATGACGTTTTTCAAGTTCTTTTAACAAAATCTAATGGCAAGTCCCGTATAAAAGAACAAAAGTTTCACAAATATTGTGAATTGTTTGTGTGTTGTTCCAATGAATGGATGTTCAGAATAATCGGCATCGTTAACGGATGTTCTCGCCGTCTTTAAAACACTTAAGTCACTCGTAAATTTAGATATGACCCAAAGCGCCCCATCAATAGCTTGTTTCAATATTTTGTGCGCCTCTGCCGCTGTCTTTCCGAGTTGACACAAACCTTAACACAGACACTTTTCTCCTTTAACTCAGTCATGTTTACAATCTTGAATCGCCCAGAAAAAGCTTTGTAAAAACGCACACGGTAAAGAAATGTGGCTTTACACCAAAACGACAAGAGCTTGATCCTTTAGTGACACTGAAGGAGGCATCTTACAGCGGCATGATCCTTTTGAGTGGGTGCTTTCAGTTTATGGGACTTTTGAGTGCTAAATACATTTTAGTTTAGATTCCATGAAAATATGTTATGATGAAATAAATTTTACATACTGAGAATTTAAGTTGTATACCAAGTACACAGAGACGCATGGTGTATTTCATGTAACATTACCGTTTATAGTGTATCGTTTATTTGTTTGTTCATTTTGTGGCTGAGATTTCGGGATGAGGAAATTCCCATGGCCCTCTTGGACTAGAATTTCTATAGTCATTTGGTCATGCCTACTAGAATTTTTCCGCATCTGGAGGAATTTCACCGCCAGTAGGAATTTTTAACGTGCCAAGCATCAGAAGAGTACGGAACCTACAAATTTACTTCATTATCCGAGAAGAAGGTATGTTTTTAGATTTTTCCCCCGCTGAAAAATTTACCGACCTCGATCGGATCCCTTGGATATAACGCCAAACATGCTAACCACTACACCAATCGGTCCAGCAAGTAATCTATCGTAGGGTATAACAGAATATAGCATTTTCTATGCCGCGGTAAGAGGTATTTTTCAGATGGATTCATAGGGTACGTTCATACATTACAAACTGGTAAAACCGCCACCGTTAATGTATTGTGAAATATACTGTACGACATATATTCCTGACATTGAAAATGTAACACCAATAAGTAGTGTGGAGTTCTTAAACAAACTTGGTACAAATGTTGGGCTACAAATTAGTAATAACTGAATAAATTTTGGGATCAGGTCACCGTGTAACAATGTCATATTTGATACCTTTTGCAGTTGTTTCTAACTTCCCTGAAATGTGTTTTTCGGGTGATCTCTTCTTCCTTTTGAATATTAGTTTAACCTCTTTTCGATCGCAATTGGTCCGTTTCGAATTATTTTTAAGGTACTAATAATGCTTAGAACCTGGTATCGCAGAAATTACGGTCAATTGAGTGAATTTGATGCGATATGAATTGTTGGCTTGCGTAAAGGGGATTTTTCATTTAAAGAAATTTTGATATTATCACGAACGGAGCAGGGAATGCCAATAAATATGCCCAAGAAGAACATGGGGTCAAATATAGACAAATGCGGTGCAAGATCAACGAATTATTTTATACTACAAAGTCAATTGGTGACGAATGGTGTGGTAGTAAGAACTATTTTGTTACATTCCGAATGGTTTACTGTCCTATCTGATCTTTTGGCTTAAGGTCGTATCTGCCATATATGGTGTTACCGCTTACTCTTCAGCATCGACAGCAGCGTTTGGAGTGGTGTAGGCTAAGACTAAATTAGCATCTTGGGTGTTATATAATGATATTCAGCGATAAATATCACTTCAATTTGGATGCATTTAGGTCGTATGCGGGTTCGAAGAAGACGAGGAGAAAGGGGCGATCCCCAATTCTTTGTTGAAAGACAAGAGACCCGAATTGCAGGAGTTATGGTATGGGGTAGTATTATTTATGGAACTAGATCGCCTTTAGTATTCATCCAAGGGACTTTGACAGCTCAGTGGTATGTTGAGGAAATTATAGAACCCAAGCACTTCCTATCCTTCAGTAGATGGAAAGCAGATTTTCCAACAGTATAATGTCCGTATTCATGTCGCAAGAACTTCTGCCAACTTTTTTTCAAGAATAGAACCTTAACTTGATGCCATGGCCACCTAGCTCTCCTGCCTTGTCTCCGAAAGAGCATGTATGGGCAATGATAAGGAAGGGATTGAGCAACATAGGTAACCCTCCGCAGACACTAGAAGCTCATCGGTATGAATTGTAACTTGCTTAGGGTACAATACCTCAAGCGGACATAAACCTCCTGTTAGATTCCATGCCACAGTGAGTCAGGGAGTTTATATACAATTGGAGTGGCCCATTATTAAAAAATTTAGGGTTATGGTTTATAGTTTTTCTTTGAAAATATTATCTATTGTTACCTTTCTGCATTTAAACACATATACTAAGTTTGGCTAAGCCATTCGCACTCCTTATTGGTGTTGCAATTTCCATGTCACTGGTTATATTGTTAAACCTTCCAGGAATTGCAAATCAAAGATGGCCTGGTTAACGTAGAAAATTAATCACTAAACACTGGTAAAATATCTACAAAATGTCTTAGAACAATTGAAGGAACAGGTATCCATTTAAAAATAAAATATTTTATGCTATCTATTCCTATGAGAAAACGCCAAAGATGCGGTATACAAGTTACACTATTCCTTCTTCCTTTTAAATGAAGTAGTTCCTGAATAATTGTCTCGACGATGCAGAAAAAACCCTTTCTGTTGCCACATCTGACGCATGCGCACAACTTGTAGTACCTAAAAAGGCAAGTGCTAGATAAGGTATTCTTTTCTATGCAAAATAACCAGATAAGCGAATTTAATGTAACTTCCTTATGCTATTGCATTGAGTACAATTTAACAAAAATGGAAACGCCGTTACATCTAGTACAAGAAATGTAAGCTTAATAATACGCTTCCACATCATTTTAACCTGAAATTAGATATCAAATAGAAATGAATTTTCCACAGAATCATTAATACATGATTGATATAGTGAAATGGCAGTTGGTGGTAGGAAAACAAACAAACAACCTTAGTATCTCAAGAAAATGTAAAAACAATGACAAGTAACCTTTATTACTCCAGAAAAGACTACGCCTAACATTCGATATGACAAAAAAGTAGGTGATCGTAACCCATTTAAGAGCTAAGCCACAGAATCCTTAAAGTAAAACAAAAACAGCGGCATAACAAATTTAAGTAATTACGAGGCTGAAATAAACCATTTTGCTGTGATTCACTATCGCAGATTATAAAATTACAGCTTACGCGATCTTTGTAAGAGCAACTTATGCTTCAAAAAATGTAGATCATAAGACATGTTAGTAATTGATACGCTGTGAAAAAACCGTTCGACATTACGCTACTAGTGAAAATGAAATTAAAATGGTAATGGCTCATTCAAGGTGTCAATGTGTTAGGAGTTGTGAAAAGCTGGGTGAATTTCAATTTGATGATAAATCGATATTGGAGACTGCGGTAATATTGGTGAAAATAAGGTAAAATGAAGTTCTTATGGTTTCTACAACTAGAAATAAGTTGTAGAGCGTGAGAATCAGTTATAAATGTTAGAATCGGTTAATTAGAAATAATTTGAATTAGAATCAGATTAAAAGACTGAACAACATCAAAGAAATTAAAAGAACGTAAGCCATATAATACTTCATGAGGCTAGCAAAAGCATGAAAAATAGGTTTTCCAGGATCGTTAACCCTTATAATTAAATTAGGTAAGACAAAATTAATAAATTCGTTGGAAATTTGATGAACTTATCTCGTGTCTGTAAAAAGGGTTTTAATAGTCAAGTAATTCAGTAATTCGAAATAACAGAATTCGTTAATAGAGAATAGCAATGGTTATAATTTTAATGAACTCCACCTTATCCATTTAGTTACAGATTTTGTAATTACTGTTCACAAATATGTTAAATTTAAGATATAAAAAATTACTGAAATATACTAGATATAAAAATAGAGACTAATAGATGTATTGGAACTGAAGTTAAAAAACAGTTTAAGTTAAAATTTAATCACAATAAATAGTGCTTAAATAAATTTGAATAAAAAATCTGACGAATCTAAGAAAATTGATAGTTTATTAGGACCAGATATAAAATCTTCAAATACTAAAAGAACATTTGCAAGAAACCTTCTGAAATGCTCGAATTCATTAACAAACCTTTAAACATTTCTGAAAACGGGAGTAAAATTTCTAAGGTTACCTTGCAAACTTTTACAATTTAAATAATATTTTTTGAAATGGAGTCATCCAAAGGTAAACAAAACTGCATCCGAATTCGTCAAGGTTAATAATTATTTACGTAATAAAAGAGTACATTTAAGCTTGCATTAATTCATTTATTGCAATTTCGATAATTCTTTATGTATTT
This sequence comes from Phrixothrix hirtus, assembly GCA_024586415.1. NCBI lineage: Eukaryota > Metazoa > Arthropoda > Insecta > Coleoptera > Phengodidae > Phrixothrix > Phrixothrix hirtus. The sequence continues at coordinate 6,476 of JAHWXV010450668.1, forward strand.
TAAATTACTTAATAATAGTATACTAGTGCATTCGCTCTGCTACGCTAACGCTTTGCCTCGCAGATGCAATCATAATTGCTCGGCAAAAAATATTGAATTTTTAATCCAAATAACATACGATTTTTTCTCCAAACAATTGCAGTATCTATGTTAAATTATTTAATTAATTTTATTACAAATTTGAGTAATTAAATAATCTTGACTGACGAACTTACGTATATTTCTTGATTTTCAAATAGTAATTATTGCGAGATATACGTTACTTTTACTGGGGTCACTTTTTCTCCTAGGATTAAAAGTATTGCATAGCAACAAATATATTATTACACTAGTAATAAAACGGCCAACTTTACGAACTAAACATAATGAAAAAATGACAACTTTATTTGACGGTTGGGGAAAAAATATTTATTTGTATAAAAAGAATAGAAATTTGTAGGCTATTATTAATTATTTGGGATATTTTATATTACCCAGTAAAAAGTATTTATTTATATCAACGAGTACAAATTTGTAGTTAATTAATAATTATTTAGGATATTTTATATTACTTAACAAAAAAATTTTATTCAAGTGGGTATTACAAACTAAATTACCTTATGTTTTATTAAAACGAATTAAAAAAATTTACATCACCTTATAATACTTGTAATCCAGTTTATATTAAAATAATTATTAAACTTCCGAAATTACACCTTCATAACAAGAATTCGGTCTGGAAATAAATTATTTTTGCTGGTATATTTTATAGATATCAAATATTTTTTATGCTATACTGATTTCCATCAGTAATACATAAATATGAAAACCAGTCAAGTTTGAACTAGAGCATAGCATTTTCATGCCTAATTTATTGTATTTCCAATTTTAAATAAAAATTAAAATTGTTAAAATATTCTTTATTAATAAATAGAGGGTGATTTTTAAACGCACCGACAAAAGTTGACTATACATGCAGAGTAAGTTCTAAAAAAATATTCTGTTTGAAAAATTCTTTGTCGTTTCGAACAAAAACGCTTTAAAAATAAAGCTGCTGAATTGCTTGAAGGTTACTGCAATAGCGAACAACTGCATGTAATCTTTTGCTACGGCATTCTGGAACAATTAAATAAATGAATCGTAGATATTAATTTCATTTAGAGCTTTGCGTCCACTTAAAAATGTTGTATGTAAAATTATCAGTATTTTTTATTTCCACGCGCTTTTGAACAATAGTATCTATATTTTTCGTTACTGAAATGTAATAATTTTTAGTTTTTCATGTTTATTAATTTAATTACATTTAGTTTTAAATTGATATTCGGATTTAAATCGCCGAAATTTCCTTACAACGCTATATGAAACAATTAATTCACATAGTGCTTATTAATAACTTGGAACAGTTTACAGAACAAATATGTGATGCTGCATGAATAATTATGATTCGTCCGAAATGCTTCTAACGCAATAATTGCTACGTTATAGAGTACAACCATGTATTTCCAGTGGAGAACATTTTGAGTACCTCATCTAAAAAAATCAAGTGTATCAGTTCTCATTATATTAATTTTTATCAAATTGCAAGTTGAGAAAGGCTAGGGAAAATATTTTTGATTTGAAATGATATATAGAGTAAATTCGGTTAAATGGCTTCTATTTTGAATTTATAAGACACATTCAGTGCAATTTAAAATTGTCTTACAACAATGAAATATCGTTTAGAATTTTTTACGAATTTTAAAAGTTAAAATGGTTCGAAAAGTAAATTATTAAAATTATGGTATTTATAAAGATTTAGATATGGTCTTTAGTATAACTGAATGTAATTGAAGTTGTTTTTAAACAAATTTGGGTTCATATCTAATAAATTTGTTTATTATTTATTATAATTGAATGTATTTAAATAAATACTAAATGTTCATAAAATATGAATGAATAAAATTGTATGTAATTGTGTATTGGAATATGTTAGTTTTACAAAAATAAACAAATACGACTGCAGTAATTTGATTTTATTGAACATCATGTTATTTCCTTAACGACACGTAGTAAAATTGGAATGTCCTCTAGACATATTCATTTGTATACACATTTTTCGGCAGTTCTCAAGTAGTGGATATTTTCATTTTTTCCAAAAAGATCTTCTATTTTATATTATGTTCTAGTTAATGGGCGTGGTTAGGTCTCTTCAGTAAGGTGTTAACATTTTTCGATAGATTATAAAATCACCCTGTAAAGTAGAAAAACTAAATATACAATAGTATTAAAGTATAAAGATGATTTAGAACACTTATTTAATTGTTACATGCCATTTGGAACACCAAATTGAGATATATTAGATATTAGATTATCTTTGTTTTAATACAACACACTAAAGAAACTTATATTACCTTATGATAACCCAGTTATTATTGCATATTATTAAGTTGAGGAAATTATAGCACGCGTTTATTATAAGAACTTGACCTGGAAATAAAATGATTGCTATTTTTATGTTAAATTTTTTAAGGTAGACTGGTTTCTATTAGTAATATGTAAAATTAAAAACCAACCAAGTTTGAAAGTTATCAAGTGGTACTTGTGATGTGTAATAATGTGTAACATTATGTTTCTTTGTTATAATAAACAGTATTAGGAAATTTTGCAATGATGTAATTCCAAAATTAGACATGTAGTTTTTAAAAAAATATATTATTCATCAATATTACAAAATATTTGCTTTATATTCCTTTGCTTTTATAAAGCAGATTAAGGAAATTTTGTAATGATGCAATTCCAGTTTTGAAAAATAGATTATCTTGTTTGAAGTTCATGCTGTGTAGAAATTATTCATTAACATAGCAAAAAAACTACTTTATGTTCCTTTGTTTTAATAAACCGGATTAAGGAATGAAGCAATACCAAAGCCAGACATGTTGCTTCAAATTTATGATGTGTAATGGATGTATGTTTCTTTGTTTTTTAATAAACTGGATTAAATATTAAACAGAAAAACAAATCCATTTTTATTTTTACAAACTAGATTTAAGGTCTACGAAAACATATTTACAAGGTTCACATTTTAGTATATAACGCGAAAAAAAAACGGTTTATTAAAATGTTTTCAAACAGTGATTTGTATAGAGATAATAATGAATAGTTCAAGATGTGAACGTCAAATCAAGGTATTGTTCAAGATCTGTATTAATTAATTAGTTCTAATAGTATAACGTATTTATTGCAAGAATTTAGAATTACCAACATCTCAAGAACAGCCCCTTTTACAGTCATTTGTTGGACGAGGGCTCACCGTCATGGTTGCCTAATATATTTAATAGTGTGGACAGGGTATCGTCACCAACTTCCTCCTGGATAAGTACAATAGAAAAAGAAAATTGGGGGATGCCTTCGATGATGCACCACCATCAAACTTATTAGCTGATAGATCTATCCTTAATTATGGACGAATTGTGGAATTGGAAATGGAATTAATGAGAATTGAAAGTATAATATCTGAAAGTAAAACGGAATGCATTAATTTCCAGAAGATGTTCAGGATATGGAGTTAGGTAGTGCAGTAGTCGAAATAATTTGTCTTCAGAAGAATATTATAAATCTTTTATAAAAAGAAAATCAACTATTGCGAGTGCAGCATTTGTTAAGTAACTCCTCTAATTATACGTAGGCAGATGATTGTGTAACATTCACAGCCCTCGTAAGTTTTCCGAAATTTTATGCAATATTTCCATTATTAACACAATACAGTCACCGTGTAAATCTTTATATTGGTCAGTGATTGTCATGGCATTGAATTGAGGGTCACTTGGTAAATCTGAAGTGTTCTTGACCATATTATCATAAAACGCTTTACATTCCTGAACAAGAAGCATAGATAATCTATAATCAAGTGTTGATAACAGCGAATGGAACTCTATGACGGATTCCAATCCCAAATATATCTGGAATGTTCATAACTCTATTACGTCCTACTATTTCAAAAAAAATTGTCTTAGACGTCACCTTTATCAGAGACTAAACACAATCATTAATCTGGAAGCACTTAGTTATAATGTTTCGATTCTTATACTACACTTTCCACTCGAATTCCCAAATAACACCTATTGATCTCTTAGGTTACAGATTTTCATAATAGAGCGCAACTCTGGATAGATACCAACGCTAACTTATTTACTTCTTGATTTATTCAAAGAATACACAGACTCATTAGGTAAAGGAAGACCTTCATTTATTTCCATGCAATTATTCCCTTTAGGCGATTTCATTCTGCATTCTGAATAATATCATGAATTACGAGTGGGTGGGTGGGCGAGTGTGCGTGCGTGTTTGAGTGAGTGTGTGTATGTGTGTGTATGTGTGTGTGTGTGGGCGCGCACGTGTTATTCGTAAGACTATTTAACTTGACGTATAAGTGATAAATTTATATTTACTTTTAAACATACCCGATGTATGTCACATGATGATGCATTTCACCCAGTCTTTCAAAACTCACTAAGCGCATCCTTAAAGTTTCAATGGTTTACAATAGTATACTTAGAAAACTTTAAATAACATCCAAGTACCTCCTCATTCTTAACTTGTTATTTTATGAAAATTTATGGCAATGTATGTCTTAAGTGAGAATTTATTCTAATGACCTATCCACGCCCTTTCAATAACGATCCGCCCTTAGTATCAACAAATATTTCTATAAAAAGACCAGATAAGCAATTTACAGTCCGAATCCTGTATTTGGCCTTGATAACATGCAGCTGAATGCTTCATTTGTAAATTGAATTCTTCAATACTTCAAAATTAATTTTACACCAAACCTCATAAAGAATGTTTCATGATAGCTATTGATTCTTCATAAGATAGAAATGAAATTTTGAGATTAATCCAAGTGCAAGGGTCGTAAACGCGAATTACAAAAAAGATTCCTAGGCTTAGTAACACCATATTAATTTGATTCTTGATCAGTTTTGTGAGATCATCAAATCAATTTTTCCCACCAATAAGAATTTGAGCAGTTACCTTCTAATGATGTGTAAGTTTCATTCGATTTTCCATAAACCATTCTGCGTCTATGAAACCCATTTGTTTCTATTCTATTTATTCCGTACATCATGAAACTGTAGCTATTCGATTTTTCGCAGAGTATGAAATTCTGGTACTCTTTACAAGGGTTGCATCAACTTTCTTGCTAAAAAGTTCTGACGAAATATGCAGATCTCAGTCATGTACCACAATCCTTACTTAAATTAAATTTTCTTACCGAATTTCTTTTCTAAAAAATGTTTGCTCTGAGTCAAGCACCACGCCGCTATGATTAAGATATAGTGAAACTATTCCAGATGCTAAAAAGGTGGCCCTTTCGGAGAGTTTTATGGTATGCCATATGAACAATACAACAAAATATATAAGACAAAAGGTTTATTCCGAAGATCCTTTTTTTCCCTATACTGAAAACTATGGCAAAACCAAACGCAATGGTTAAAAAAATTTAAACTAATGCGTTTGAATAACTTCCCGCCTAATTGCGGGCTAGGGCAACTATTACACCATTGGTTTCTCCCAAATACATTAGCATACCAAAGTATCAAAGTGTATTCCGTTATTACCAAATGCTGGATGTAAGAAATGCGCAATTGCCAATATTTAACGTTTTCACAAAATGACTATTTAAATTAAATATAACTACCTTCTTTTTACTTAATTACATGTAAATATTGTAGGATAGGAGCTATTTTAAGAAATGTGATGCTCCGAAAAAGATTAATTTTCGTCAACATATTAACATTTCATTTCGTCGGAAAAATTATTAATACGATCAACAACACTGCTACAGAATAGGTTTTAATTTTTTGGTAAAGTGGTCAGCATATTATCTTCTATGCCTTAAGGACTCAGGTATAGACCCGAACGACTTCAATAAATTATTCAACGAAAAAGAATTTGGTAACATGTCTTCTTCCTGTAGAAAGAAATAAAATCGTACGCTCCGTGTTAATGTATTATTTGGCACGTTAAACATGCCTCTGGCGTGGAGCTCCTCCAGGTTCAGAAAAATTCTAGTAGATATGGTGAAATAACCATATCAGTTGAAATCAAAGTATCCGAGGAAATTTCTGCATCCCATTGCCCCAGCCACACCAGACAATGATGACAAAATTTAGACAATTGACGAAAATTACCCAATACCCCGTGGAAGTTAGAAGCATAATATTTATGTATTTTTACAGCATAATTTTCCACAAGCAGAAAGCACCAATCCTCCCAGTTTCTTGAATGGAGCAATGCAATTACTTCTTTGAAGAATAACGACGATTCCATAATCTTTTTTGGATATAACTAAGAGAATTGTACATTGTAAGATGAGATACGCGTGGTGAATGCTCGATAACTCTGGTGTTACTTACGCTTTAAAGGTTCAAAGCTATCTCAGCTGGATGGAATCAAACAATGTCAGGATGAAGAAATAAGCTTTTAATTTCAAGAATTTGAAAAACTTGACGTAGACAACGTTCTACGTTCCAGGGTGCTGTTACAGTTTTATGCCCACCAATTAGTTTATAATATTTTTTTAACGCATGTTGACTTTTCACAGCCCTTAGTGTTAGATCATCTTCAACATCCCTACATTTTTGACGTGTTAGCGCTTTATAAAAATTCAATTTTATCAGCGATGATAATTTTAGAAACAATTCGGTAACCGCTACCGTTAATAAATTGAAAGGTTTGATGACATATGTTAACTTGGGATTAAGTTTCCTTAATATTCATGGATGTACCTCTGCAGATCCAATACAAAGTGCCACCTCTATCGTTTGATTGGTCCACGAATTGTTATCTGTGATCATTTTATAAACGTGAGCTCATTTCCCGCAGCTACTGCTAAATAAGGACTTCCTGTATATTCTAAATTATACAGCAAACTACAACCTATGTGAAATTTTCTAAACCGTCTAAGCCCGGATGGTGCTACATTGCCAAATACTGAATTCAACTACAGCATACATTTTAAAGTTGTAGAAGGTTAGAGTGAGATAGTGCTCTTGTCTAACTTCATAGCTCGTAACATTGAAAAGTACAGTAAATTTATTGCAATAGAATTACTATCGTGCGATTACTGCTCACGTATTTATAGCATATCTAACTTTAATGTATGCACAATAAACATGTCATTCATATAACTTGTTTCTATATCCACATTACTTTCACGCCAATTGCTTAGTAACGTGTGTATAAAAAGTTTTCTAATTAAGAGACCTATGGAAACAAAATGATGCATCTTTGCTTAATTCATAAAGACATTTTCATTTTCATATTTGTCATGAGAACTACTTTTGACATCTGCCAAACTAATTTATTGTTGAAGTGTTAAAGAAGTTTAATTTTAAAGTTTTATTTAAAAAAT
>JAHWXV010450693.1:0-12247 GCA_024586415.1 Phrixothrix hirtus
CCAAAACGTGTATTTCCACTAAAATTTTGACATCGAAAATTTTGGACGAAAACAATACTTTCTCTATTCTATATTTCATATAGGTGAGAAAGTAATTAGTACTAAAAGAACTTTTAAGGTTATAAAACATAGAAATCCACTTTAGTGGTAACCATCACTCATAATTAATTGGAATTATAGAAAGACTACCTTACTTTAATAGAGCACGTGGTTATTTAGTAACCAATTGAAATCAAAGTAAACTATGCTCTTAATTCATTCAGTAACTAAACTGAAACCAACAGAAATTATATCAAGTCATTTAGGTCCTCAATTACCACTTGTGGTTGGTGTGTCTTCAAAATAATTATATTGTGGTAACATTTCCTTTGACTATCACGTCTATGGCCATGTCAGTGCATGGTCCCGATTAAAACGATTTAAGGTACTTATCTATATACTATACTAGAAAATGCGAATGCAGTCATTAAATCCCTTTCATACTCGTATGTTATTCGTCATCATGTGAGGGGCCGAAATTTTCTTGAACAATGTAGGTACTATTGCCTTTCCAATCAAGGACTTCATCTAATTCAGTCAATGAATGTACAATTTTCGTTTTCTTAAAAATATAATTGTAAATAATTTAGCTATTCTTATGAGCAATATTTGTATAATAACAAAACCTTTATTTCTAAAAGAACCGCGCTCTAATAGTTATGGATATTTAAGAGATCTTAATGATGATTATTATCGTATGGTTACTTTTAGTTAGGCAACACGATGAATAGCAAAATGCTTAATCACGGTCCTCATAACATGGAAATTGTATCTGTTAGCGCAACCTATAGCCCTCAGTCCAATAATGGATTATTATAGTACTGAATTCTATATTGACTGTTAGAATGAAATTCAAGTTAGTGTTTATAAAATTGTTATTATGACAGATTAACAATTCGGATAGACACAAATGTTTTACATACACTGTCTCTCATTAAGCAATTATTTAATTTCCGTAAACCGCTAATTCAGAAACGAGCGAAGTGATCGTTATTTACTGCTACCTGTCTATTTGCTAATGCATTTGTGTTTTAATTTATTTTCATAGTGTAATTCACATTTAAAGTAGATTATTAGGAGTACAGCTTAGAAATAACTCACAAACTTTGATACTGATATTTCAGATGGATTAGCTATTAAATGATAAGGCATGTACAGCCTTTGTCCGTAAAAATGCCCACCGGGGTATGCGCATTCGTAACATTATCGTAATTGTTATATCGATATTATGTAAATTTACTTTAAATCTATTCAAGTTGGTGCGTGGACGTGTTTGGTGTGTATTTAACCTTGGTAAGCCGTGATATTTCGATTTGCATGCATTAAGTTAATTTCTTTAGCTTTGGTAGGTATTTTAATAATTATACTGATACTGTAGATAGTGACTAAATCCGTCACAAAAGCTATGCATCTATTTTATTTCAAAAATTGGTATTCCTTAATTTAATTATAAAAACTTATATGTAATGTTTGCATTAAACAATTGATAGTAACTTTCCAAAATCTTTTGATAAGTTTCACGCACCAAACTTCCCACACTAGATTCCGTAGTGCATTGTCTAAAATGTGGTCCCAAAATCTTCAGTAATGTATTTGGAAAACATAGGTTTTGACGTAAAATTTACAATCTGTTTAAATTTGAATATCGAGCGGTGCCAAAATCTTTAACGAAAGAAGGAAAAAGATATTCTAGTGCTTTTAGGTGCAGTTTACGATGGCTTTTTCCGTTCCTTATAGAATAGCGAAAAACAATTCAGTTTAGGACAGTATCCCGTTAAAGCAAATCCGCCCAGAAAGGCTTACCGAAGCGATTGTGAAGTAATCCCTCTAATATTTTTAAAACACGCTGTTATTTGAGAATACTAAGTTTTCCTAATACATCAGTTGGTAGGATTATTAAATAAAAACGCAAATTTATGTCGAGGTATGGTCTTATTGTACGACAATAGCGCGTTAATGAATTGAGTCAGATCCCACCCCTTTAAAATTCGATCTTGCACCAAGAGATTTCTACATTCCTTGAGACAGAAATCGGACTTGCTAATAAAAAATTCGAAACCGATGAGAAAGTGAAGTCTGCGTTTTAGAACATTTTAAAGGGAAGCATTTGGACTATTTTTATACGGGTTTAAAAATGTCAATAAGGAGATGTAATAAATAAGTTTAGGTACAAGGCGACCATACTAAAAAATACTTTGTTTTTAAAACTTGCTTCCACTTTATTAGGGTTCCTGGAAACTTTTAAATCTTACAGCTGAAAATTATTCTTAAATTTAGATTTCAACTTATTATATTAAATTTACTAATTATTTGTTTAAAGTAGGTATCATACGTTGTATTTACTTTCTACAAAAGCTAATATTATTCTTGATTATTGGCAAGGGGTATTTGTATTAATAAGATTAAAATAGATTGTTCGTTTCAAGTACATGACGATATCGGAACAGGCAACAGTTATTGATTTTGTAATTAATCATTTACCTTCCACCTTGATTTAGGTTACTAGTACCATTTCGTATTATTCAGAAAACTCATAATGTTTAGAAATTTTTCGGGGCGAAATAAAAATTTAACTGTTAATGGAAAAATCTTACAGCCTTTTTATTATGTATAGATTCGGTATTGCCAGGTAATGCTTTATAGTAATACTGTACCCAAAAATTGAATTACTCATAATTTGAAACATAAAATAACAGGCTCCAGTTTTACATTAGCATTCACATAAACACGTTAACATGCAAAATCAATTGCGATAAAATAATGAAGGCTTCAATTAAACAAATAGAACTATCTTCTTATGAATTTGGCTTTCACCTAAAATAATTGTAATGGGTTCACGCCATTTTGCGCCATACTTTTCAGTATAACCTAGGTTTTATTATACAAGTTGGCCAAGATAAAAGAGGCCCGGAGTCTTACTGAACTTGATACTTGAATTGAGCGCTCAAAATGGGTCACGTGATGTCCAGCGGCCATCTCGTATTAACTGTCATATTGTGTTCGTCAGTGTTGTGCTGTCAATTGTTAATGGTGGTTGTGAATAGGGTTCTCCATAATACCGTTTTCAATTGAATAAAGAGTGTTTATTCTTGAAACTTATTTTGAATGTAAATCGTTTGTAATATTAAATGAAAGGTTCATGATAAAATATCCACAAACGTCTGCTCCTTCTAAAAGTGTTATATTAGAAAATAATTACTAAATTTTGAGCTACAGGTGCAGTCGCTAACGCAAACACTAAACACAACCGTGTAAAGACGGTTTGTTCATCGGAAAATACTCAAAGTGTTCAAGAGACTACGCTAAGAAGTACATGGAACTGAACTAGACGTCTATCTTCCCAACTAAATATCAAGCGAACATGTTGGAGCAGTTGCATATGCGAGCGTACAAAGTAAAGGTAATGCAAGCATTAAAACCTACAAACAATGCAAAACGACCACATTACTGCGAATGGTTACTCACTCATGTCTCTGATGGTTACCTGGATCCAAATCTTTATCTTAGCACAGATGAAGCATGGTTCCACCTTATCGGGTATGCGAACTCTCAAAACACTTGTTATTGGTCAACAGACAATCCCAGGGAACGATTTGAGGTGCCTCTGCATGATGCAAAAATACACGTTTGGTGTGCAGTTTCAGCCCAACGGATTGTAAGGCCCATTTTCCTTAATAACACCGTGAACTCTGAAGTGTATATAACGGAATTGTTGCAACAATTCGTAGCACAGCTGACGGAGGAAGAACGAGAGTATGCGTTTTTCCAGAAAGATGGTGCCACGGCGCATACTTCATGGTTTTCAATGTCATACGTACATGAAATTTTGGGAAAAGGGCATACAGTTTACGCATGTTTATGGCCTCCCAGATCGCCCGATCTATCTGTCTATGATTTTTTTTGCGGGATAACTTAAAGGGTAAAGTGTACAGTAACACACGGCATACAATTGAATAGTTGAATACGAACATTTGCAATACAATTGCGGAAGTCATACCAAATGAACTGGCAAAAGTTTTCAACAACATGTTGAGACGTGCTAATTTGTGTATCGAAGTTCGTGGTAAACACTTTCAACACTTCTTGTGAACTATTGAATGTTCAGTATGTTGTTATTAATAATATTCTGTGTTTACCTCTTTTAAATAAAAATTATAATATATTAGCAGTTTACTTTTCTGTAAATATTTGTACTTCTGTATTCATTATGGTATTCCTGAGTAATTGATATCATTGGTTCTTAATGTGAAAGCAGGATGTGTGTACGTAAGTTTACCATTAGTGGCGTGGTTAATAAAAGCTTTACTAATGGTTAACTGTAACTTATCTATATCATTCGCCTTATATTTTGTTGTTTCAGTGAATTTCTATACTTTATATGTCTCCAGGACATCTCACGCCCGTAAAAACCACGATGGACGGTATCATATACAAGAATTAATGAACAAAAGATCATGTTGGCTTTCAAACAATTTGAACCTTTCAATTTTATTATAAAAAGAAAACGCCGCTTGCAACAAATCGTCAGATCACTGTATTATTAGTTCTTTCTATAAAGTTTCCTCCAAGAAAATTAAAATAAACTAATAATAACTAAATTTAATAAAGGTAATCTAGCGAGTCGTTAAGAAATATGTATTTAGGATAATTTAGGATAATTAAATAGATAGAAAATAAGATTAAAGCATATGACAAATAAACTGAAGGATTCAAATAGATAAATGATAAATTCATAGAAATTAATCAAAATTATTTATTAGATGATTGAACAGATACATAGAATTGACTGTAAATATGATATAAATGAATTCTTAAAAATTGATAATTTTATTAGGGATAAAGAATGTATAATTAAACAACTTCTTTTCAGATGATACCTATATGGACATCTAGGGATAAATCTTAGAAACTAATTTAAGTGGCATGTAAATTATAATCATTATGAGTAGGTTGCTATAAATAATTACAGAAACTAATAATAGGAAATTCTAGAAGAATTTGAAAATGCTTTAAAAAGACCTCACCAAACATTAAATATTTGTAGAGGGGTTAGATTACCAAAAAATCAAGATAACTTCAACTATAAATATATATGCAAATGCATTGAAAAATTAGAACTTATCCCGTTCTCAAACTAACAAAAACCCCGTTTCTATAGACGCTATTATTACTAATTTTAGTAAGGACAATCCGACTGAAAAAAGTATATATAATCTTCCTGCCCGGCCCCCCTAAGGACATTAACGACGAGGTCTACAGATGAACTATTATAAATTAAGGACGCTACGACTTTATAATAGATATCGTAAACTTCCTATGTATCCTATATACCCCTCACAAAGAGAGCTTTAATCAGTTTCTTGCGGATGATTGAAAGAAATTGCGAGGCTGTTGTTTATTGTAAAATGAGGACGATCCGGTTTTCGGATGAAAATTTAAATTTCCCACGACATTTAAAACAAGGACGTTATCGGTCTTAAATGAAATTCCTATCCCTATAAATATTAATTAACTCACCTTAATATAAATCCCTAAAAGCATGCTCTTGAACGATAAATAAATTGTGTTTTTAATGCAAAACTTTCAAAGTATAACTAACATTCTGCAACCATTGTTTTATAACCGCACCATATAGAACGTATGTAGTTAGAGTGTAAATAAACTGCATGAGTAGATTTTAGATCATAGAAAGTAATGTAGAATAGAAATTTGTAAATATAGGATTGTTCTACATACATATTAAATATATGATTTTAAAACGTAATGTGAGTTTCATTGTATCATAATACAAAGGTTGGTGATATAAAACCAAATGAAATAAAATATGAGTATAACCTGCATATTCAAAATAATGTACAAGTACGTTCAGAATATGTGTTAATCATAAAGCCACAAAAAGTAAGAAAGCCTCTTCGTAAGTAAATCGCTAACCTGCGACTGAATCTCTCACTGTAGCATAGTCCAAAGGCAAAAGCTGAATAATATCTATAACAGAAACAAACGTTCTAACTAATTTTAATTTTGAAACTTCAAAATAGTAGAGTCGCCAACATAATTTCAGTTTCTTATTGCAAACCTAACAAAAACATGAAAACAAATACGATTACCCGGTATAATAGTTTAATATAATTAATGGAAGTTAACAAATTATTTTTCCATTAAATTTTGAACAAGAGAAAATTATAAAGTAAAGTTATTTATCTTAGAAGAAGTACTATCATTTCCTCTCTCACAAGTTATATGAATGGTTGGTGTCTAGCTCTGAATATTACACCTCCTTTCGGATGTATAGGATAAATACGATTTAATGTCGTTTTGCACAGCCAGAGTTCAAAAGTCAAACGATCCATTAGAGACAATGGTTGAATTATTTGGGTAATGAAATTTTGCTAACGACAATTTTGTAATCGTAGAATTAGTTAAATACGTAGTTATGAGGTATATGCATTCGGAAAGCCATTGGAAAGAATTTTGGAAGTTTTATTCCAAAATCTATAAGTAGTGAGAAGTCGAAGTACTACTGAGAAGTATGTTGTAAACGGTGTATAAGAATTCGGTATAATAAAAACAAATATTAAAACTTTGAATGGAAAACCTCAATTAAATTTGTATCCTGCTGTAAAAGGTAGGAAAGGTTAAAACCAAGCACTCACTTCATAAATCTCGTTGCTCGTTGTTGGAAAATTATTCCTTACAATCCTTTAAATCGTTAGTCTTTCTATTGTGCTGCTTTCGTTTAGCCTTTTAAGAAGATATGTAGTGGAAGAAGGATTTTCATTTTCAAACTCTAGTTGTTTTCAGTTATATAAAATCACAGGACGAAGAACTAAACTCAAGTACAGAGAAAGGTCCCACTGCATAGGATAGCCGTGATTAATCAGGGTTTGTAACATTACATCATTACAGTATCTTTGTAAGGCAGAGCTTATGCACGTCATGACTTGTGGATTCAATTCGATGTCGTATAATTTAAGTTCGCTATAGTTAGTTCAGTATTTCAAGCAGTTCACTGTTCTATATTAAGAACATATTACAAATTAATATAATGGTTTTTCGTTATTGTTTTAGCAAATCTAAGGTGTTTGTTGTAAAGAACTCGTAGTGCAAATATTTATTTTTATTTATTGCTGTGAAAAAGGACACTAAGTTTTTGAAGATCATTCAGACGGTCTTGATCGATTATGGTCACCTTGCTGGTTTGTTAATGAAAGATTAAACTTTGCTAAAGCACTTGATTATTTATTGGACTGTTATGGTTGCTAACGTGTACTACTGTTGCTACGTGAGGGTTAATATTTTATTTTGCAACCCCCTCTATTAGCAGTCCAAATTTTTACAGGCATTACGTTTAACATACGGCCCCCTTTGAACGCTTTAAGGGTTTCAAATTCTTTCAATAGTTGCGTATAAATATATACATCAGTAAAATTTACAAATTATGAAATACTTTAGCTACATGAAACATTTATGTGATTCTATCGTATTTATAAGTCTGTCTGTTTATATAACTAATATTAAAAACGATTCAACGTCACTTACATTTCACCTTGCTACATAATCAACAATTTTTTGAGGTATATTCATCATCTATGGGAATTCTGCATACTTTTTTGGCTGCTCTCATGATTATGCCACCAACGGTGCGAATGGAGACAACTTGTACAATACCATCTTTCCCAGGATGAGTTTGAACCATGCGACCTAGTTTACAAACAAGTGGTGATAGACGATCTTTGACTAGGAGGACGAATTGATTCACCTTTAAGGGAGATGAAGTGTTTTGCTTCCATTTATACCTATTTTGTAATTCTGTAACGTATTATTTCGACCAACGCCACCCAAAATTTTGCCTAATTTGCTTTAAGTGCTGACAAAGAGTTAAGCGATTGATCTTAATTTCCTTTAAGTTTCGTTCTACTGGTACGTCAGTGATTCACCAATAAGGAAGTGTCCCGGTGTAAGACAGGTTAAGTCATTCGGGTCTAAGGATAGGGGTATTAAAGGTCAGAAATTAATGCATGCTTCAATTGGGCTAAAAGGCTATACAATTCCTCAAATGTAAGGCATGCATTTACAACAACGCGTTTCTTTATACCGGCTTCCCACAAACCTCCTAAATTTGGACTTTTCGGGGGTATAAAGTGCCATGACATGTTTTTAGCTACTAACGAACCAATTACTTCTTTTTGAAATTGTTGTGATGTTATAGATTTAGCTAAATATTTTAACTGATTATTAGCGCCTACAAAGTTGATGGAGTTATCTGAGTGTAAATCATAAATATGGCATTTCCTCTTCTAGCAACTAATCGTTTGAGTGCACCTAGAAATGCGGTACTTGTTAAATCTTTCACTAATTCTAAGTGCACTGCTTTAGTACTGAAACATACAAATAGTGAAATTTACGACTTGGTGTCCTTTTTACTACACCAACCTCCCTGCTTAATAATGGTTGTACCCGCATAGTCAACACCGACTTTATAAAATGGCTGTATTGGATCAACGCGTTGCTTAATTAGTTTGTTTTTAATAATTAACTGAATAGCGTGCATTAGATTTAAACAAACTGTTACTAAAATTTCGAATTTTAAAGGTAGTTTCCACCTATTCACTTGTTAAAAGGGTCGAGTACCTTTCTAAAGATTACATAGGATTATACTATAACTGTACCTTACGCACATGTATGTATTTTTGCATGAGCCCAAACCAAATTAAAGTTTAAACAAACATTTACTGTTTAAAATATAAATAAAAGATATACATATAAACATGTTCTCCTTCAAAATGAAATTTTAATACAAATAATTAACAATTTTTCTAATATCAGGCTGTTAGCCTCTGTTGTGTGGATTTTCTGCGTAATATTAGCAACAGAGAAAAATTTAAAGTTTAAAATTTAAAAAGTCTTGTTATAATTATTTAAATGAAAATAAATAAAAATTTTATTTCTTCACTGTTTTAATAATGTTTGTAGATTTTCGCCTAGTTGAAGTCCAATTTCCTTAGTAAATATAACATTTATACGGCTGGCAAATTCCGATTATTGCGTGCGTTTCTTGATAAATTTGGTGAATCGAGTTATCCAAATTTTCTTTGATCTTGGGACGTGCAATTTTACCGCCTTGTGCTGATTTTGAAAATGACGTCTTCGCTGGACATGTATCAGTAGTTAAAATATCAAGAATTATTTACCAACTAACCAATTTTTTATCTTGGCACTGGACTTACAACACTTGTTTAATCTAACTACGTATAATTCAAGATGGAACGCAAAGACTTCAATTTGCGATGGTGCAAGGTCTTTTATCACTTTTCGTTTCCATAACTACGAAATTTGTGCAAAACCCTTTTAACCAATCCTGTCTAAGTGTTTTAAAAGTTTTCCTGTTTGTGTCTATTACAAAATACGTTAAACGTCCCACAGCTTCTAGCAATATTTGCAAGTTTTTATAGAAGCTCTTAGTTTTGTTTGGATTTCTTTAGAATCGCATGTTTAACTGGCCCCACGCACTCCTTGGAATTTTAATACTTGATTTTATTTAAAACACAAATATTTAATAAAATACTATAACTCTTTAACTAAACTATAATAGTTTCTTACGTTGATTGCACGTTAATTAAATTAACTAATTAATTTGTAATGAACAGTGTTCAGCCGGTAAGTTTGCCATTTTTGGAGGGGCATATTTAAGATTACATCTAAAACAAGTTTGACAGTTATGTATAATTCTCTTAATAGTGTTTTGCGCTACTATTGGCCAATATTTTAGTCTCTTGTTAATGTTGATTATATTCCCGCATGGAGTTGACGAATATGTTCTTGTCGCATCAACAATTCGGTTACATGGTGTTTATTGGGTAATAAAATAGGATGTTTTACGTCATACTGTCTTTGAGAAGCGTCAAGTGGACCTCCTAGTTTTAAAAGACCATTTGAATCAACAAATTGGTTCAATACTAGTAACCTACTATTTCTGTTTAAGGATATTCTTTGTTCAGTTGATTAATTTCCCCTTGAAATGCTTCTTACCGTACCTTCTTAATAATCAAATTGTGTTTCTGCTAATTCTTCGCAGGATAACACCTTTGACCGTTTATTACCTTTGTATTTTAAGTTAAATATAAATCTTTTGCAAAAGCCCAAGCGCGATTTAATTTTGTAAATGAGGAGAATTTCATAAATTGTGTGTACCTAACCTAACTGTTGTGCTTATAGTTACTATTCGTTTTTTAGAATTTCTTGCTGTTCTTGAAAGGCATTTGAAATAATTTATTTAGATACATCTGTTTACGTCACTTGGGCCTATTATATTACAATTTAGACTGAAATAATTCGTTTGTATACATTACCCTTGAAACAGCATCTGTTGAATTGTCATGGGTTTTTACATGTCGCCATTCACATCCTTTAGTCAATGTTTGAATTTCGGCTAGCGACAAATGTTTGCCGTGCATTTGGGGACGATGCTATCCAATGGAGTACTACTATGGAGTCTGTCCACAGAATTAAATTTGTAACCTTTTCTTTTAACGTTAGTATGGTTTTATCCAATAGGCGCGCTAGTAATAATGCTGCCGGTAGCGCCAACTTGGACAATGGTACTGTCTACAATGGGGCTACTCAACTTTTTGCACAAAGTAGTGCACTTTGTAATTACTGTTTCCATTGCTGCTTCTTACATAGTTAACAGTCCCATATCCTCGCATGCTAGTATTTGAAAAGCCATGCAATTCGGTATGGCTGCTAACAGTTACCAAACACATTTGGTGGAACTTCGAACAGTTTCAGTTCTTGTAATTCATCTACAAATTGGCGTCAACTAACTTGTAGGTTGTGTGGAATAAAACTATCCCATTCAACCTGACTAGCCCATAACTTTTGTAAAACACTTTTTGCCTTTATGGTTATTGCAGCTATTAACCCCAAGGGGTCAAAAATATGAACTGTTGTTGCTAATACATTGCGTATTGTAGCTTTTTCCGCGTGACATTTTTCTGTACCTTATACCTTAAAATATTCCTTTGGCAGTTCCAACTTAATTCTAACGCTTTTGTGTCCCCGTTATTATCGAAGTTCGCACTTTTTGCTGATTTTTTACTCTTTGTTAATCCTAATAAGAGGTTTTGATTATTAGCAGCCCATTTGTACAGGCGAAATTGACCTTGCACCAATATGTAAATAATATGTTGTAAATTTAATTCATCTTTAATATTATCGTGTTAGCATGAGTGATCCATATAGAAATTATCCAAAATCGTGGGACTTGCTAATTCGATTTGATTTTCTAGCGCAAGTTGTTTAAGACACCGCAATGAGAGATAGATAGGGTGCTGACGCACTACTGCAAGGCACTGTAGTTAATTTATAGGTTTGTAGAGGCATGTTAGATGCACTCCTCCATAAATTTTTTTGAGTGTTCCGAATCAACCTTAATCTGCCGAAAAATTTTTTTCTAAATTTTTACCAAATTAAAAATAATTCTTGTTGCAAATTGGGACCTTTAATTATGTTATCATTTAAATTAAATTCATTGCTTGTTTGTAGTGAAGGATTAAAAACTACACCAAATTTAATAGCAGCCGATTCCTTTTTACTTTCTCTTACCTATATGAAATATAATATAGAGAAAGTATTGTTTTCGTCCAAAATCTTCGATGTTGAAATTTTAGTAGAAATGCACGTTTTCGGGTGCCCTGAGTCCGAAAATCATGTTTTTAAAAATTGGTCTGTGTCTGTGTGTGCGCGCGCGCGCGCGTGTGTGTGTGTGTGTGTGAGCGTGTGTGTGTGTGTGTGTATGTTTGTGGGTGTACATGTGTGTGTGTGTGTGTTGTATTTTAGGTTTCCGCGAATATTACATGTTGAATTGATTTCCTGAATTTTTGGTTTTTCGCGATTTTCCCAAAATCAGTTATAACGATTTTTTAAAAACTTGTTTCATTTCTTACCCATTTACTGACCTTCAATATAGTTTAGTCCGATTCTCAGACACTTTTTCGTAAATTGAGTAACCGGAAGTACATACACCGTTAACTTAAAATAAAATAACTTTGAAACTAAAACTCCTAGCTGAATCAAAACTTATAGTTGTGGCCGTAACTCCATTGGTAAGCCAAATGAAGAATTTAGTTAAAATCGAATAACCGGAAGTTCCACTTTATTTCTGTCATTTTTAGATATTTTCCGAATTTTCGTTTTTCGCGATTTTCTT